>JAOBYK010532786.1:0-12462 GCA_025434845.1 Phenganax subtilis
GTGACTAACAACTCACAAGTGATTGCTGAACAAATGTTTGAATTAGGAAATACTTTGAACGAACGTAACGAAAGGATAACGCAATTGGAGCTGAACTTAAATGAGATGGTTGAAGAACGACAGTTGTTGAAAAACGAAATGGCAAGTCAAACACAAGAGTTAGTGAATCAAGTGAGAGATTTAAGCATTCAACTTCAAGAGGTGTGATTATATTTTGTACTGATTTGTAATTTATACTGTAATATTTAGTCAAGTTTTACTGCATCTGGCTTTTGTTTTTACCTGACTGTTGTTATAGGTTGTACAAATTCAATTGTTTGAGTTATTTAAAAGGAATTGCAGCAATATATTTTTTAATGCAAGAATTTCGTCTTCATATAGATTTACATATAAGCTTGTGCATTACCTAAAGCTTGCGAAGTTGTCACATAAAAGGTTTTGAAGAAACGTCAAAATACAACTAACTTTTTAGTAGGTTACTAGCATTGAACTACTTTTCATACTCTATTTGCAGGTAGATGATCTCTAAATGCTACGTTGAACATCAACTGGGCTAAAAGCTTAATTATATAATGTTCAAAATACTGAAAGGGAATATGCCTTCGTGTTTACAAACTTTTTTTCCTTTCGTAAATCTGAGTATAATTTTAGAAATAACCAAGTTAAACTGAAGCTGCCTAGGCCACGAACAAACTGCTGGAAACGAGCCTGTCCTACGACGGGGTTCTATTATGGAATAGTTTTCCCGTAAAGATACGTGGCCGAACGCGCTTTTCTCAGTTCAAAAAGCTACAACCGATCATTATGCCAGTTCATGTAAATTTTGACTCCCATGCGGCAATCTTGTTACTCAGTTAAATTGTAGTGCCGAAGATTTTACCTTGTTTACATAAATTGTATTGTGTTTTATGTATTATATTTGGGCATTTATATAGTTGTTATCTATGTTTCAGAGTAACGCCAAAATCCAGGAACAAAACGACGAGATGGAAAACTCGTTTTCAGAGTTACATGTAACGAAGGACACGATTCAAGATCTTCAGAAGGAAATGTTGAATAAGGATTTAGCTTTGGACAATGCCAATCAAAAACTGCGCAATACCGAGGAAATGCTGGAGGAAATTCAAAGGAAGTTTGTGGAAGAAAGAGAAAGAGTGCAAAATGAACTCAATGATAAGGAAAAGGAGGTTGAAGCTTCAAGGAATTTAGTGTCTGATGTTCAAGAAAAATTGGTCCAGGAAAATTCTTCTGCAGCTGATTCTTTGAGGAGAATAGAACATCTTTGTGCCGAAATTGAAAGTTATCAAAAGCAAGTGATAGATCTTAAAAATGAAATTTCCCAAAGAGATGAAACAATTGAAAAGTTTATGGAACGTCTTCACGAAACAAAACAACAACATGACGAAGAAATGGAAAGTGTGAAACTTGAAATGGAGTCTCTGAAAGAAGGTACCTCGGATTCTAGTCAGAAAATGATCGAAGTTTCTGAGAAACATAATGAACAAGTCGATCAATTTCAATTAAAACTGGCAGAAAGTGAAAAACAGATCCGCGAACTGAACAGTGCGATTGAACAACGTGATATTTTGGTTTCAAATTGTGAATCTCAAAAAACTGAAGCAATTAACAAAGTTGGGGAATGGCAAGAGAGACTTAACGATTGCCGAAAAAAGTATGAAGAAGAGGTTTTGCAGATGAAAAGTGTTGTCGAAAAACAACAGAAGCTCATAGAGGACTCTGAGGCCGCGCTTGGGGAAGCACAGCTCAACCATACAAACAAAATGGACGCCTTGAAAGCTTATCATGATGAAGAGTTAGCCAATATTAGATATGAACTTAACCTGAAGTATGATGAGTTGAAGACTTCATCGCTTGCCGACCAAACTCGTTTGGAAGATGAAATCGAGTTGATGAAGAATATACATGGAAAAGAACTTAGCGCTATTAATGAGATAAACATTGCATTGGAAGAACGATTATCAGTTGTTCAACAAGAACATCAGCACCAGGAAACAAATGATACTATGAACGAAGAAAGTTTCGCGAATGTGAAAGAACAACTGCAACATCAAAAAGAGGAATATGATAAATTAAAGAAACTATCAGAATCATTAGAATTGGAAAAAGAAGATCTGCTAGCTCAACATGTAGACTTGAAAAGCGAGTTGAGCATGCATTTGAGCATTCAAACCGATTATGAAAATAATGTCACGGCACTAAACCAAAAGATCATGACCCTTGAAAGTGACTTGGCAAGCTTGAAAGAGAGTGAAGAACGCTTGATACAATCAAAGATTGAATTTGAAAGATTGCAAGGAAGTCAGCAAGAGGTTGCTCTGAAAACCGACAATGAATTGCAGGTTCTTAGGGATGAATTGAAGGAAGCAGAGCAAAACAAAAAAGGGGTCGAGGAAGAAAAGATTCGGATTATGGAGTTATTAAGAGTGAGTAAAGAGGAGGCTATAGTGCTCGAGAAGAAAGTTGAAGAGCTACAGCAAAACCAAATGGTTATACTTCAAGAATGCGAAACGGCCAAGAAACTTTTGGATGAAAAGGAAATAAAGATAAATGAAATGGACACGAGTTACACTTTCAAAGTTCAGCAGCTGGAGAGCGATTTGCAAGATTTACTACAAAAACAAGAGAATGCCGTTGTTAAGCAGCGAGATACAGAGGAACTGCTGCATCAAGTTGAAGAAAAATTGCAGAAGAAGACTGAAGCGCACAACAGCGAAATACAACAGCTTAATCAAAGACTGCAGGACTCGCTGGAAAGCCACGATGAACAACTGCAAAAAACTGAAAAAGAATATTTGGATAAGTCTGTTCATTATGACAATGAGAACAAAGTGCTACAGGATAAAGTGCAAAAATCAGAGCAAAGTCTAGCGAAGCTCGAAGCAGAGAAAGAGGAGCTACAAAATTTGCTTAACAAAACTGAATCAGCTCTGATTGAGCTGCAAAACGAGCACGATGGTCAGATAAAACAATTGGATGAACAACTTGAACAAACTCGAAAGGTTATTGAAAGTACCAGAGCAGAGTACGACAGTAAGGTTGTTGATCTGGAGGAATCTCTGCGTGTTTCAAAGCAAGAATTTGAAAGAAAGCTACATGACAAAGAAAATGAACTCCAGGGAGCTTTACAAAGCTTGCAAAATGAATACCAAGCTGCTAAGGACGAACTCGGAAAGTCAAAGGCTGTCAACGATGATTTGCAGAAAAGACTACAAACTATGGTGTCAGAAAAGGAAGAGTCAGTGCAGGGTGATAAAGAGAAAGAGTTGGAAAATTTTGATTTGAATTCGAATCTGTTTGAACAACAGCCCGTTATTAAAGAAAGTGTGACCTCATCTAGTAACTGGATGGCCGTTGAAGCAGGAACAGGTACATGATTCTGTTAGTTGTTGTGGTATTGCTCTCCTTTTTATACCAAAATCTTCACTGATTTAGAGACTGTTGTTTGCACGTTTTGACTGTTGAAATTAAGTTTTAAGCGAAACATGCTCATGAGGTGGTAATCACAATTGAAAGACATAGACCAAATAACTGCTATTGTACTTCGTTGTATTTGTACTTAGAACTAGTTTTACATTGTTTTCAACATTGTGCGCTGTTTCCCCAGTAAGAAAACTCTGTCAACATCATTGAACTAAAAACACATGGGACGCTACCTCTAAAGGCCCATCTAGACGATGCGATTTTTGCTTACGATTGTTGCATGCAACTTGCTGACACCATCCCTGCGACACGAATCGTGCCGTGTGGATAGCCCTACAACTTGCGTGCGACAGTGGTGTGCAACACCAAAAAGTCGTAAAAATTTTAAAACTTGCTTTAAAATCCTGGGACTTTCGTACAATTTTTGATGAAAATATAATTCAAAATGGCCGACATCAACAGTGGAATGGGAGAAAGCGAAATTTGTGCGCCTCCTGTGCAAAGTGCGACCTAAACAAAGTCAATAAAGAAGAAGAAAAGTTAGAAAAGTCGCATAAAAAAAATTGTGCCGTCTAGATAGACGGCACAAAGTCGCAGGGATGGCGTCAGCAAGTTGCAAAAATCACATCGTCTAGATGGGCTTTAATGGTACTATCTAATCGTCGATCGAAGCCAAGTTTGACACCAAGACACGCGTGTTTACAGTTTCACGATTTTCTCGCGGGAACACAGGCTTCACTCCTAATTGTACGTTTTTGCTGAAAAAGAAGCTATATTTAGGCAGTTCGTTCGCAAAATTAAAAAACTTGCATTTATTTTCTTTGTGTTTTTTCTTCTTACTTTCTGCTAAAAAAATGCTTAGCTCCGTAAAACTTTTTTGGCAAAAAGTTTGACTCGTTTTCCGAGCCTGTTTATATTTTTTGTTTTTTGACCGTGTTTTCCGTTGCGTGGAAAGACTAAAGCCGACTTCGGAATTTCGGCTTCAATTTTTGGCTGCAGGTAGCGTTCCCATGTATTTTTGGTTCAATGGCCAATATGCAGCAGGAAGCCGTTTGTAGGGGTTAGTCATGCATCGCAGTACAGCATCAATGTCATCTCTCTCATGTTAGCGGGGTTCAGATTTGACCAATGATTTTGTCTCGCCATTTTCATGAACGAATCGTATACGAGCTTTTCCAGCGAAGGTTGTGGTATTAGCAGTTGCAGAAGTCACTTCTTAACCTTGCTGTCATCTAAATGTAGACGATGGTTGGGACTGGCCAGATGAAAACACTCCCAGTGAGCCCAAGAAAATCACCAGCGGCACTCCTCAACAGCAATCTTCTATCGACGAGTTGGACTCGCTTCAGCGAATCACGATCTTACAAGAAAAACTCGCAGAGAAAGAGAAAAATGAAGTACAATTGGTTGAGGAGAAAAACAAACTCTTGAAGATTGTTAAGGAATACAATGATTCGTTGACAAATGAGAGAGATTCTTTGAAGCAAAAGATGATTGATCAAGATCAGACAATAAAGGTGCTGTTACAATAGCTCGTGGTTACATTTAATTGATTCAAAGAGGTTATGCACGATATATAGGCTAAAATCTCAAACTCTTAGCAGCCAGGTTTTCATATGGGCTATCATGTACATGCTAGACAATCTTGACCAAATATGTGGGAACACTATGAACAAAAATGCAATATGCTTTATGTTAGTCGGCAACAGCGTATGCACACTCCTGTCACACCCCCCCCCCCTATTCAATGTTGGGTTGGAATATTTCACAGCAAGATATTTGAACCAACATTGCATGGGGAAGGGTGAGTACATTAAATGCAGAACGTGGGATTGATTCTCATTATTCGTGTTGATAGATGCCAGTAATAAAGTCGTGTATCGTATGTGGGTGTTCCCGTTATTCTTGGCCAGGGTTGTAGGTTAATGCAGTTCGCCAAAGTTTATAAATTCAGTTTTTCTGTTTCATCATTCAAAACCTGTTGGAAACGTTTTTCATTTTCACATATCTTTTTACTTTACATTTTTTCAACCACCAGGATTTACAAGAACAACTTTCGATGTCTGAATTGGTATCGTCAGACTTGCAGCAAGTGTTTGCACAGCAGCTGCTTGTGTTGGAGAAACAGCGAGACTCGTTGCTGAACCAGTTGGACGAAGAACAGAAAGAACGTAGCTCATTTGTTGAGATTTTAGAAGAGAAGCACTCGCTTGAAGAAAATCTGAGGTCAGAAAAAGAACAGCTTGCGGATAAACTGAGACAGAAGGAAGCTCTTGAACAACAGCTAGATGAGGAAAGAGCGGCATTGCAAGAACAACTCATCCGGCAAGCAAGATTGAATGAAATTATACGAGAGAAAGATGTTTTGGAACAGGAGTTGACCCAACAGAAAAACAGATTGGAGGTAATACTAACATATATCGTTACGTTTGCCCAAAATAGTGATTTTCAGACGCTTAAGGTATGTTGTTGATAACTTGGAAATTTTCGAGTTCTACAGAATTAGGTTTGAAAAGCACTACGGCATGTTTTTGACATTCAGCTTGGCTTTATGCGAATTTTTATTTTCAACGTGAGTAAACCATTAGTTTCCTATTGATACCAAATAAATGTTGATGTTAACCGATATACTATGAGACATCGAAACCGTCCCAAAGTTTCCTCATACGTTAGCAATCAATATATCTGCATGCCGTAAAGGTTATTCCACCACGCGAATTTTGTCATGCGAAAAAGAAATCCAGCAATGTGATTGGCTAGCAAAATAATTTGCCCCGAAAAGTCGAAAGCGAGCCAATCACGTCGTCAGATTTATTTTTCTCGTCAACAAATTCGCGTAGTGGAAAACGGGCCTAAATCATTTTCAATTCACAGGAGCAGGTTTAAAAAAACTTGAAAACAAGATATGTAAAAAAGTTTGAAAGTTTTACGTTGTTAGTATAGTAGGACGTCTGCATCGTAACGTTGTTGGCGTTTTTTAACTTTTTAAAACTTTGGTCTGACTCATAGTATACTTTGCATTTTCATCGTTTTGTGAAGTATTAGCTCTTTATCGTAGACTGAGTTACTGAGAACAGCCGCGAGTATGATGATGTTTTAAATCTTGAAGACTTTCGGAAAACAAGAGTGTCGTATGTTGCTTACTAAATTTTTCCCTGTCTTTATCAAGTTTTGAGATTACAGATTTTCCCGCAAACTTCAGATTCTTTTTCAAACTTCTGGTTAGCGTTTCTCCGTTATAACATTGTGTGTTGTCACCGTATAAAATACATTCTCGTCTTTTCAATTTAACAATAACTTCTCTTTAAGGCATTCCGGAAATCCTTTAAGTTCTAAATTAACGAATGTGAGATGACGCTTAAATTATATTGTCATATGGTTGGAATGCTGCTTTTCTTGGGTGAAATTGAGGTGTTAATTATTGTTTTGCAGCTCGAGCTTAGCGCCATTGAAGACAACTTAATTGCGAAGGAACAACTGTTGGAAAAAGAGAGAGAAACTCTTCGTCAAGAACTTCTTGAGAAAGATTTCGAGATCGAAACGTGGCAGGGAGAACTGAAAACCAGCGAGCAACACGCGCGGGAGCAACGCGAGATTCTAGAGAAAAACTTCACGGCCACGTTACTATCCACGCGCACTGAACTAGAGGACACATACGAACAAAACCTGGAGCATTTGAGGACGGAACTCGAGGATAATTTCAAACAACGTTTGCTTGATGTGGAAGAAGACTTTCAAGCACATCATAAGCAGGAGATGGGAAATCTGAGCAGGCAACATGAGCAACAGGTGTTGTTTTAATTTACTTCTATATTTTAATTCACACTGGCGATTCCACTGCGAGTTGTGTTGTTGAATAATAGCCACAAACAGTATAGTTGAGTGGCGTACAAATATCTAACCCAACCATGTTGTTGGACCTAGCCAAATACGTTTGTCAATATCAAGTAATCTTATACTTAATCACATACGTTAGGAAAACAAAACGTGCCTTCAAAATTGCTGGTGTAATTTTATCCTTTGAATTTTCCCTTTCAAGGTCAGGCATTGTACAAATTCATGATATTTGAGTCATTCAAATAATTGACCAGATGGCAGATGTACATTTCACCAGAATGCCTTGCGGTGCGAAATCGTTTAAAAAGGCAAATTGACGTCTTCTGAAAGTCGGACATTAGGCAGGAGATTATTTTCTTCGTTGTTTCGAAATTTCACATCATTGGGTGTTTTCTTGACATATCTTTTTAGCGATTTATGTTTGATGCACGCAATGCATTCTGGTAAAATGTACATGCCGCCTTCTTTTTCGTTATGGTCAATTACAACTCGCTCAAAAACTGTATACCTCCGCCAATGGGTGTTAGTATGCCACTGATTACTTGTGATTAATTTAACTTTTATAAGCTGTGCTTGCATTTAAGAATATTACCAGTAAATCATAACAAGTTTGATGAGGATGTCAAATTTTTGGTATAAATTGTACTTTTCTGAAGAAATAAAACCACACGTTAAAACAACAATTAAGACATTCACATATTGGCTATTGAATAAATTTTCAAAAATGAGTAGCATCAAAGTAAACTCATATCACTTTTAAATTATTTTATTGTAATATGTAGAATGCAACATGTCTGCAGCATTATTAATCCGGTAATTATAAATGAGCGAGAAGTTTTGACGTAACTGGCAAATTGATAAACAATTTAGAGTAACTATTGCTAAGTACAGTACATTTAAATACATGTAAATACAGTACAGGTAATTGCTAAAAATCTGTATTAAATCAATGCTTTTCGAAGTTCTAACAATAGCTAAATCGTAGGTGAAAACATTCTTTAGCAGTTGCAAGTTTTTTACTTGTTTTTGCAATCGAGAATTTGCTTCTTAAATTTACTGACGTGATTGTGAAATGTATTCACCTCGCCCTGATGCATATCAAGAAAATCGTCAAAAGAATCATTGCGATATGATTCTATAAAATATAGCACACGTGTAAGAGCGGGAAGAGTTAAATGACTAAATAAAGTCGACAATTTGTAGTTCTAGAATATAAGAAATGATATTTTGAAATGTAGCATTTTTAACTCTCTTGTTCTGAAAGGAAAATGGACAAATGCAACGGGCTTTTACTTGCGTAGTCTTGCATATTCGGTAGCATTACAAAAATATGTACTTGAAAGACTACTTAGTTATGCTGTAATGAGTATTGTAGTGTATAAGTTAGATTGGTAATTACGATGGTATTCAGTCTGGGTGAATGAGAAAGGCACTAACATTTTTTTTTATCTTATTTCTGATTCATACCTTTTAGTCCTTTTACCTACTACTAACGATATTTAATTCCATTATATAATGATTTTATGTTGGTTTATTGCAATCATATAGTGCGTTTCTATTTCATTTCATTATATTATAATTATAGTTCATTTCGAAATAGAATTTGGTCCACTGTAATGTATACGTCATTAAAGGACAACAGTAGATAATTAAAACATTAATTTTTAAAATCATCAAATCTTACTGCCACTTTGTTAGTATGTTTCCCATTTACCCAGGTTGTTTAATTTAAAAATGTATTTCTAATATAACTTATTTGAAATAAAATATTTTTCTGTATATTTGTGTGTATTTTTGTTTACTAACATTTGGACACAGCGATCACACTTTCTCGTACACTCAGACTGTATTGCCTTCTTAATGATTTTCATGGAACAGCTAGCCCTATAGACTTTCTTCATGTTTGGATGCTGCCTCCCTTGCGGGCTTATTTCATGATCTGATGGAGAGGCAGGCGTGAAAGCCGCGTGGGACGTAAGACTAAACTGAATCTTTGTTTCATACGAATGTGTTGAAAGTAGTCCTGTTACTCAGTGTTTCGGAAGGAAACTCCCGTCCCATTCGACTTTGCGGAGATGTGCACGAGGCAATTTTTCATGCATTTTGCAGCGCAGTAGCTCTATTCCACAAAACAAGTTGTACTGCGTGTTATTACGCTATGTAACACGCCTTCTAACGGTCAAAATCATTTCGAAACGAGAAGTTGTGTAAAACGTAGTTTAGCATTCTACAAACATTGATTACATCGTGCGACCCGCAATGACTCGTGCAACTTGTTTTGTAAAAGATTACGCAAAAAATTGGAAGTTCTATATGTTTTGTTCACCAAACGGTTTTCGTTTAATCCCACTACAGATTGGGATGTGGTATGATTTGGCAATGTGGCTTCTACAATCGGTATCTGAAAGAGAATGTTTTCAGGTCAGCTGCATTAAGTTATCAGGACGAAAAGTCATATGTATTTCTTTCTCATCGTTGTGTCATTTCCAAACAATTTGCCCGAAAAATCAGAAATGTTTTAAACTGTCTATATCAAGGTCAGAGATTGTGGATATCCTATTATAATTAATCAATTATTCACTTACTGTATTAAACTGAATTGTATTATACTTGTCTTAAACTTCACCTCCGTTGATTTATACAAAGTTCCTTGAAATGCCGATAAAAGGGAAATTTTCATAGCAAGAAATCAATGGAGTTGAAGTTATTAAAGTTTTTCCGATGAAGACGAATTAAGTGTTAAGATGAGAAGATAAATTGCATTTCTCTCAATGACTCAACCATAAAGGTGAATGTACAATCCCTGAATTGAAATAGACAGTAAAATGTAGTGCAAGTGTTATGCTTCTTGGGAATCGTCTTTCTGTTCTTGCTTGTTTTTGAATTATTCAACAATGCAGTACGTTATATTTACAACTCATGCATATATTAAACACCAAAACATTGTATAAACCAAGCCATTTCGGCTCTAAACTAAAATAGCAAGATTGAAGTATAGAGTTAGAACGGATGTAGTATGAAGATGTGGGTGGGACAGTTCGCTCAAGAAAGTATGTACGGCGTACACTATGTGTGTATCGTACTTTTCGTATCGATATTGAAGTTTTGCCGAACTCATAGTTGTAAAATGGCGGTTTGCAAGCATGTGTTGATGATTCCGTCATTCTGTTTGAAACCATTGATTATTCTGTCTTTGAATAAAAAGTGTGAAGAATGCATAACCTCATTGTACTAGAAATACTGCAGTTTGTAGTCAGCTCGATAGCATATCGACAAAATTCATGTACTGATTTGTATTAAATAGCTGTTACTGCTTGTGCTATTTATTTGACAATCCTTGTGCTTGATTGCGTGGCTTGTAGACTTAAAAGCGAAGCAGAAAGAAGAAAAGAACACATGATAGCTTCTTAAATTGTCCTCTGAATCTGGTTTGTGATAACTAATGTCTAGAATAAACTGGATCTAAAGCCAGGACTTGCAGGTGCTTTCGGACAATAACCTTGTAGGAAGTTGACTATACAGTTTATGGCCATCTAGCTACTGTCTATTTTAAAATGCTGTGTAGACAAAATACTTCGTGTCAGTTTCGAGCATAACTCTGCTATAACTTTGTTGTGTCATTGTGACTTCGTAAATAAGCTTTAGCGGGTTGTATATTCCATTTTGAAAGTGTATGCTGACAGCATGTTGTGAGTGCTTGTAAATTTACATATTATATTAACGTACAAGTACTGCCTCTTGAAATGATAAATACAGTACCAGTCATATCCAGAAGCAAATAGTAAGTAGTCATAAAAACTTTGTTGAACACGTTGGCCTCAACAGCAATAGCTTCCATATAGAGGTCGTCACACTAATTGTTAGGTAATATGTTATTGCTGATCGGGGGACCGCTATATTGGTATTCTGTACAGTGTCAACTTGTGCGAGGTAGTTGCAGTCTATCGCAAGCTGTATCGTTGGAAATGATTCTGTAATATATACCATGTATAAAATGTGTTTTTGAATTTTGTGGCTTGAAATTGCAGGTGTCTGGTGTGAAGGCAGAATATGAGGAAAAGATCAAGCATTTGAAACGTATGCTGGAAGAACAACGACAAAGACAAGTTGCAACTATGAAGAGCGTGCTGGAACGAGATCGGGCGAGTGAAGTTCAACATCTTATGGATAATCATGATAGTGATATGGAGAAACTAAGAACAGGCAAGTCCTCAGAAATACATACTTGGGGCCGGTTGTACGAAAGGTGAATAGTGCTATCCACTGAATAGTGATTATCTTAAACATTCGTTAAATTTTCCATTGATCGTTATAAAACAAGATTAAGATTGCTATTCATAGATTAAAGGCCGCAATGTTTATTTCTTTAGCTAATTCGAATGCTTCGTCGCTTTTTGTCAAATTTTGCGAAGGTTGAAAAACCACTATCCACTGGATAGCGCTATCCACATTTCGTACAACCGGCCCTTGCTCAAGAGAGACAGGGCTTGCTCAAGCAACTTTCCTCCAGCTGTGGACAAACCCCTTTTCTTGATTTATCTCTTTCTGAGATGCAGCGGCAGAAAACGACCATGTCGACCTATTGTTCCTTAGCAGCTTTTGAACCACGGATATAAAACAAAAAGATCTAATACACTTTAGAGACTAGTAAGGCTTTTGAAGCATGTGATCGAATCAGTAAAAAATTGATTTGGATTTACACAAAATCTTTAAATTATTGTACACACTTCAGTTTCTGATTATTTGGTTGCATGGTTGTTACTGCTTGTACTTCGAGGTGATATTGCATAATCTAGGTAGAGTGTAATTGACGAGGTTTCTAAACTCATGTACCCGAATGTTGTTTTCGTACCGTATAGTAGAGGGATTACATCTTGGCATATACAAACTGATTACAATTCGGCATGTGATCCACTCACTACTTCAAACTAGATATTCTTGCGCTCTTCTTATACAGAACTAAACATACGTCACCAGGACATTGTGAACGCTATAGTTGCGCGGTTGAAGCATACACATCAACAAGAAATGGAAGATTGCCTCGCCAGTGCTGTTACTGACACCGTGTTGAAAGTCGAGGTTGCTCGACTTGAAGTTGAGAAGGAATACGAAACTAAGTTCGATGAACTGAAGAACAACTCTGAACTTGAAATAAAGAAACTTAGAAAGATGCATGAAGATGAA
>JAOBYK010532897.1:0-12461 GCA_025434845.1 Phenganax subtilis
ATCGATACGTTTTTGAGTAATTCGCAAAAATTTACTGTGGAAAACTCCTTCGATTTATTTTTTTCAAAATTGGTGTGCAAGTTTAAAAGAGTAAAAACTTTCTTTCTGCAAAATATGAAAAAAATTCACCGAAGGAAACGCCAGATATTCAACGTTTGTTTCGCGACCAAAATGTTATTTCGGCATTTTTCGGCATTCAAATTTACTTGTTTATACGATCAAAATACCCCCGAAGATAAAACTCAGCCACCTTAACATGCAACATTGAGAACTAGATCTGTACCAGTAGCTTGCATGCAACTCAATCCTTGCAAGGGAGTTGCAGGTAAATTGGTGTGTACGCAAGCTAGCTGAACGCTAAAAGACAAACACGCAATTCTTCTTTGATGAGACTTTCCTTGACAAGGAGCCTTGATCAAAAACAAGTCATGCAAGCTATTCAGTAAGGTAACTTGAATCTATGTGTACGACCGTCAAGGAAAACTTGATCGTTGTACGCACGGCCTACTGAACTTTTTTAGAAAAACTTGTCAAGGAAAACTCTCCATCTGTAGAGAGCATAACCATTCCTAATTTAACGATTATATATAGAACAATCGTTAATGATACAAATTAGTAAAGCTTTGTTGTAAAATCGCATGCTAACAACGCTTTTTTGTTGCTGGACTGACATACCGAAGAAGTTTGGTGGGCGAACAATTATTGCTGTAAAAGAAGAAAAAACGATATTAGAAAACTAAAAAACCAATTTGCATTTTCTGCACCATTACTTTACTCTTTGAAAATCAATTAATCAAAACTTGTTCATCTAAATAACTCTCCTGGTTATCTGTTCTCAAATGTTATTAGCTTACATGATTGAATATATTATTTCACTTAAATTCGAAATAAAAAGCAGAGCAGATTTCAACGGGCAGAAACATAACCACTTTTGCGCCGTTGAATAATTTTTTCGACACACAATGCACAAAGATACTAAAAAATAGCAAGTCTTACAGGGAGAGCGAGTCTATGCCTGAATGTTATAGTCATTCACAAGGTGAAAATGCTGAAACAAGAATTTGGATAAGACTAATGTCGTGCAAACTCTTATTTGATGATAATGAATGAGATGGCGACATGTACATTTTATAACAATGCATTGCATAGCTTGAAGTATAAATGTGTGAAAACAAATGACAAGAAAAACACGTAAGGTGTATAAAATTTTAAAACAAGGAAAAATATAACGTCTTGTATCATTCTTGCCTATCAAGAAGCGTCACTTCGCTTTTTTAAACGATTCAAGACCGCAACGCATGCTGGTAAAGTGTACATCCGCCGTCTGTTTCGTTAAGGTCAATTATAAGTTCTCAATCTTTTGACCTGCATGATAACTGGGCGCAAATGAGAAACTAACAATAAAATGGTGCTACTGTACATCATAGGAATTGCAACAAATCATGTTTCATGCATATGATCATGACGTTCATCTAATTGATCACATGTTAGCGTAAATATATGTATATTCGAAGCACTTCCTGCGCCAGTTAAAACATGGCGAAGGTTTAATGTCCGTTATGTCTTCTTGTTGAGGATTTATAGTTGACTGTATCTAAACAGTTTCATTAACGATATTTTTCGTATTTTCAAAATTGAAAACGAAATGTTTCAATTTTGTCAATTCTAAGACTCTCTTTAAAATTTGCAATGGTATGGCAACGAATATTTTTTCTTTTCTACCTAAAAATTTAACCTATAGCTTTCACAAATACTACCCATGCACGGTGGACATGCAGTATACATATTTGTATGGTGGTTTACAAGGAAGCAAATCTCGAAGAAAATACAGCCGTTGAAAACAAGATCTCCAAGAACAACTTAAAAAGCAAGTTGAAAGCAATGTTTACCTTGGCAATTGGGTGGAGTTCCTGTGTAACCAGTGTCACATTGACAAGAGTATGTTCCGATTGTGTTCTGGCATGTCGAACCAATGCCACAATCTTGAATATGAATACTTGAAGCAGGATCACATTCATTGTAGTCTATAAAAAATTCTTTAATGTTAGGAACTGAATCTATAACGATCGAAAACTTTGTCCAGCCTCTACTATATTTAATTATTAGCGGCCTCCTCCACAGGCCTTTCGGTGCAGACGTAAGCGGACGGGAATAAAATGCGGGGTGAAGTTTCAGAACCGAGGAAGAGCGGCCCATTCTTAAATTCCCAGCTGCCTTTTAAACCCTGCGGAGTACGCAAGCTCATTTTTCACTTCAACCGTATTGTAGCGAAACGTAAGATACTTCTTCGTTTCAAATGGCCTTAAGTTTGTTCCGACGTGTACCAAACAAAGAAAATCGCTGCATTTGCTACTAATGCGATAAAGTTAAACAGACCCTAAGGTCGCAAAACCAAGTCGCAACTCGCTGCAAGTGCTTGCATTGCATCTCATTAAAACAAACTGTCGAGAATTTTGATTGGATAAAAATCTCACAGCCAGCTTTCAAGTTGGTTTCGGCAGTGAGTGGAAAAGAGCTTTAACACCATCAACTTTCTACCAGGCAAAGCCCACTCAATTTCAATGCCGGAGATAAACTGCATTGGTGCTACTTCTTCATTGCTCACCAACAACGGACACGGAGAACGCCACGAATATTCAATTATGACTTATTAAACCCAGTATAAATTATCAAGCAAAGACAATGAGTTCAACAGTACCTGTATAACTAACAGCATTCTCTCTAGTTCCTTGCAGTTGGAAAGGTCCAAGGAACAGCGTTCCATCATTAGTGGCATTTAGTTGAGACAGAAGTGCAGCTTGAGCAGACTCGGCAGTCACGCCACTTGCAGTATTAAACGTAGATACGATGTTGACAACCACTGATCCTGAGCTGTTAGTAGAAACAATAACTGCGTTGTTACCATACAATTAAAGACATGAATGGTGCATCGGAAGTTTTGAATATATCCGATAGGAAAAAGGCAAGAGAAAAAAACCCAATTCTATTTAAAACCTTAAAACGCCACAAAGCGATATTCGGTCGGTCAAAGTCAAATAACTTTAAGTTTGACTGTACTGGGAATGTATACAAATATGAACAGTATTTTGAGCTTATCCGCCGTTTAAGCAAAAGGAGTCTCGTCCAACCAGCCCCAGGTCCCTAAACTCCGCTCAAGAAACACCATCAACTATCACTTAATTCCAATCAAACCAAATGCCATAAAGTTCATACAATTATACTGCAGTTGTTTATACTTTAAAAAAAATTAATACCATTCGTGTTGATTTGTAAGTAAATAGTAATGTAGAGTGCATGGATAAAGTAAAAACTTTGCTACGCTCATATTTACATGAATTTCGCCAATGTGTGTTGTTGCTGTTCCAAAAAACCCGATTAAAAACGAACAAAAACGTACCTGATAGATGTCATTTGACTTCCCATGTAGTCACCTGCGAGATTGGAGTTTCTATAGGCGTTGTCTAACTATATATAACACAAAAGAAAGTTGTGTCAGAGCTTCATATTTGTACACGTATACTTTCTTTCACTATAGGTGGAGGAAACATTATTAGAGTAATCCACGTTGGTTGACGATGAAAATTGCGGGCAACGATGTCTGGAAAACTAAATATCAAATTACTGCTCTCCGTTAACGTTATTTCATTTGTAAAGACTTTATTCGTCCAGTAATAACATAAGGGCCTCAACGACGTGAGAAAAATGGAGCACTTGTTACCATGAACACTTTTCATTCAAAACCACGAGAGAATTAGGACGCGTTATATAAAATTTTGTTGAAGCATAGCAGAGGCTATTTTTAGTGTTGGGAGAGCAAACATAGTACTGAAACGTTTCTTTACTACAATAAATGTTGTATTTCGTTTCGGGAAGCTTACTCTCAACATCAGTTAAACCATATCTTGACGGTTGGGTCGGGTCGGGTCGTTGATTTCGCGTCGTAGAATCTTAAGGTTACTAGCTACATAGACTTTCGCTCAACACGTCAAGACCAAATTGTTGTTATTTTCAGTTGTGTTTATGTGTTTATGTGTTTATGGCTTATATATAGTTACTCTGCAGCATATAAGCTGAATTACGTAACTATTTACAATGGCTTTCTAATGTATACATTATGTATATGAATATATATACTTACGCTGTCTATTTTTACAACAATCATATTTACTTCCTAATTCTGTTTTTCCTAGCCCACCCTGTCAACTTTCCCTGTAGGAGGAAACCGGAGCACCGGGGAAAACCTACGACTTTCGGCAGAGTAGTTGACAGACTGTTTTCACTTGAGAAAGTTAAGTTCGCACTGAGAATCGAACCCACAACCTCAGTGGTGAAAGGCGCATATCCTAGCGACGACGCCAGTTACAAACAATTCCTAGCTGAGATATAAACTCCTACCTGAGCTAGAAATTTTATAGCGAAATGCAAGAATGCAAGACTTCTGGGATTAGAGAAGGCGACAGTAAAATTTTCATTCGTGATAACAATGATTCCTTCATATGATAAGACATCTATAAAACAAAATAAATACTGTTTTAACAACTTCCGTCACTCGATAATATCAAAAAATAGAAGTTTATAAAACAAATTTTAAGACAAGACATTTTCAGTCAAAATTATCTTTCTTAAAATTTTTATCTAGTTTAGTTTCAATGTTACGTCTTGTATGAAAAATATATTAAACAATTTTAACGATCGCATATCTTCAGATAGCATGTTTTAAGCTATGATAGATACAGTAAAACACAATAATCGTTTCATGTAAATTTGAAACCTATCAAGATTTATTACCAGAGTTGACTAAACTACTGATTAATCCTTCACACATGATCATACCACGACATACGTGTGCAGTCGTTCTCCGAAAATTTTAAAAAAATTTTTTTGCCATGTTAGATGAAATTTGAATTGTAAACAAGAAAATCCTTTGTCAAAGTCAGGGCCCCGATCGCGTAACACGACAACCTCTTATTTATATGGAATACAGTGGTGTAAGATATCTCGAGTTTCTGTGATGACCCTGGTCACGCTGTTTCGGTTTTTTGCACACGTAAGCGGTCTTACATTTCCCACGAATTCTTAGCCAACTATAAGTTTGCGCATAAGAAGCACATCTCAATGATAAGAAAGAAAAAGTTCACTGAAAGAAAACAAAAAGGTTTGACTTAAAACCAACGTAAATTCGAGCTACCCACTAGTACACGTTTCACAGAACCGGAAAGTCTTGACTTCTGCAGTGTTTGAAAAAAAATGCGGAGAGTGTTCATAAGCTTTCGGGAAAACGATATTAAAGACTTCGAAATTTCTTCAAACTCTTTATGGTTATGTAAAAACCAAATTCCAAAAATACAAGACAACTTGAGAGTAATATATTACTCAAAACAAGACGCGTATTGAAACTGCAAATTTTCGACTTTATTCCAAAGTCATCTTCAAACAGAATAAAGTGCAATACTTTACAACACTAATATATCTGTGAACGCAATGCAGAGAAAGATCATCAATCATATGAGCCGGACGAAGGATAATCCAAGCTAGGTACATGTTGATTATTGCGTCCATGGTTTTAGTAATAATTGTTAACACTATATACACATGCATGATTGAAGTCTCATACATTTCACAAAACCACCTATACAATGCATAATTTCTTTTAACATTTATGAATAACGACTTGACCTAAGTAGTTGTTTCACTTACTTTCACAGGTACCAGCACTTGAAACTGTGTTTACCAAAATTTGTCCCGGGCTTGGACACCGACAACGGAAAGTTCCAGGGTAGTTATCACACAACTTATCAGCAGCGCAGCGATTGGGGGATGCACACTCGTTTACGTCAGCTTCAAAACAGAAAACCAACAAGAATGAGGTTTAAGAAAAGAGCTCGCCAGTATTTATATCTATTGATTGTTCCTGCCACTGCTACAAAGTCTCAGGAAATTGCAGAAATACGAGAATTTCGGAGGTACAAAACAAGAGAAACATTCTCTTTTGAAACTTTTCATTTCTGAAAACTTTGCCAACTAATGGGCGAGTTTTTGCGTATGACATGTTGCAGTTCAGGCCCTTGACCTTGACCTTGATACAGGTACTTTCAACCAAACGAAGGAGTTTTACATGAGAAGACAGAATGCAAATTCTTTTTCAAAAGACTCAAATATTATTGGTATATGAGATTCTCCAAGTTGTACTTACAAACAACTGCAGCCGGTGTTGGTGAATTATCTATCGCCAGCACAAATTTATCCTGAAGTTTTAGCTTTTGAACGTTGCCTTCCACAGCAGAGACTAGCAAACTACGGAATTTAGCTCCAAGATTATCATTATCGATCTCATTTTGTTGCAAATTCGTCGAGAAATAAATGAATAACGAGCATGACGTTGCAGTGTTAGTCCCAGCGCCACGGCTAGAAAAAAACGCAACTCACACTTAATCAAGTAAACAACATACATGAAAAGTTACTCAATTCTGATTCGTTAAGAGCAGTGCAATTTTAGGAAACGCAGTGCAAATTTTCAAAACTTTCTTGAATTTGTTCAAAACACGCTTTTGACTGGAAAAAAAAATCAGTTTACAAAATGATTTTTCGTGCATTGCCTTTCGCAGAGCATTGTACAATTAGCAAAGAGTTTATCCTTCAGGTGGAATTTTTCATGTTTATTATTAATCAGTAATAGAATGCTTTCTCGTTCAGTTTGGAAAAACATATACTCGTTAGTTTTTCAAAGACTTCAAATCGTGCAATTTTGATAGTCTGAAAAACTCACTAGTGCATGTTTCTTCCAAATTGCACTCGAAACCATACTATTACCTATACAAAGCATACTGCATTGTAGATTTACCCTAAGCCTTTCCAGTGAGAACAAAACTATCAGTCATACCTGAAGGTTTGCAAACGTGAAGCCAAGTAGTTAGGTGACAAATCTGTTGCTCTATATTGATCGTTGACCTATACAACATTGTTTTGCAACTTCTCAATAAGCTATATATTCTGAACATGAAATGCAAATAAAAGAATTTCTACGAAGTTAAATTGGGAAAATGTATTACTATGTACGTCCCAGGGCATTTGCTACAAGAAAAATTGACGTGCTCGTTGTAAAATACAGTAAGATGAAATCAGTTGTATGAAAAAAGCTGCCGAAACACATTTAAGAATAAAACGATCATAGACAATATTATTAAATCAGACCTCACATTTTCAGGGAAATGAAGAAAGGATTTGCTTACCGCAGTTTCTATGTCTTGCGCTGAACGAAGATAATTCTCTGAACTTGTATCGGTTAAAGCATTGTTATAAGCAAGACCTTCCAGTACATCAAAGTTAAGTTGGAAAATTAACGCATCTTTAAGAAAAGAAAGCAATTGGCAATTTTAATAAATATTAAGTCTCCCTCTAGTGAAAGAATAAGACTCTGCAGAGATCTTTAGAAGAAGTACGATTCTGAAGAAATTTTGCGACGAGAAATTCTCCTAAAATAACCTTTATGATGTAATAATAATATAGCGAAAAATTTTGTTGACATAAGTATATACCGAAAGAGGAAAGCTGTTTTTGAGCTATATATATAGAGTTCCAAGTCGTTCAAGAGCAATACATACCCACGCACTCATTATCGACATATACTTGTCCATATGGACAAATACATCTGAACCCAGGGTCTCCACCGTAGACATTTTGACATCCCAAACTATTTGATGAACATCTATCCGTTGTCTGACATTCATCGATATCTAATTAGAAAATAGATAGCTATTTACTATATCTATAACAAAATAGATTTAAATGGATTAATGGAACCGCCTAAAAACTGAAGTTCTTAAAAAGACGTCTTCTATCTTCACAATCTGTTTTTCCTAAGTCTGCAATTGTTGATAGATCGTGATTTTCATGTCAGTAACTGCGTGTTTGCTCTTTTAATATGCTTTCTTCGTTATGTAACATTTAAATGCGGAATGAGTTGTTTTGATGACTCAAATACGCCGCTATACAAATGCTGATTAAGATGAAATATTATATAGAGAATACAAATGAACATACCATTTTTTATAAATTTTTATGCTAATCTGCATTTTATTAGGTACAAAAGTCAAGCATGTGACAAAACTAGGGAAAGCAAGTTGAAAATATGGTTTATGAACATTAACGAGTTTTTGCAGTTTTAATTTACTTGTTCAATATTTTTAAAGACTAATTCTATCTTGCATTTGAAACTGACAATTACAAAATTGACAGAGTTCCAACGTGCTTATTTGCTTCTGTAAATCTACCTTTACAGGGGACATGCATAGCATGCACGAATTCAGATGAAATATGGCCTTTCTCAAAAAATTTTTCAGAGGGAGGTGAAAGGCTGCGTTAACAGACTAATGAACGTCCTAATTTAGGGCTCAATAAATCTTGTGAATCAATTATATGGTCAGTCTAGACAAATACAATTAATTGGGGTATCCCGCTTCAGTCTGATCGGTCCTGAGAGCAAGTTTCACAGGACTCCTGCTTCTTGTAAAAATGTGTCTAATTATTGTCTTAAATTTTTGGAAAAAACTTATTACCTAAACACGTAACTCCATTTCCTTCAAAGCCAGCGTGACATGTACATTGATGACTTCCAACACTATTAGTACAGTTTGCGTTCTCTGAACACGGTCCATTGGATTGAAGGCATTCGTCAACATCTACAAATAGAAACATAGTGGTGAGCTAATTGGACCTTATAGACAAAATTTCCAAATGTTTTGAACTAGGAAAATCTTTTACCACAGCCTGAAAGAGCATCCTGAATTTAGTAAAACAGCCAAATTTGGTTCCAAAATGTTGTAAAATAAGGAAAATATAGCCGTGCAAAGTTGGCAAATTTTGTATATTTTCTATTACGCGTGGGAAATTAATAGCCCGTTCGAGGATTTAGATATCTATTTCCCGCACGTATAAAAATATACAAAATTTGCCAACTTTGCACGGTTATATTTTCCTTATTTTAAAACACTTCGCATCCAAACTTGCCAGTTTTACTAAGTTCAGGATGCTTTTTCTGGCTGTGGTAAAAGATTTTCCCACTTCAAACTTTTTCGAAATTTTGTCTTTTAGGTTAAAGGTCCATTGGCAAGAATCTGCCACAAAACTTTTCGACACCCTGCACCAGTGTAGCGTTTTTATCAAAACTCATCACTATTCTGAGTTAACTAAATTATTAGCGAGAAATTCCAAATACATACTCAACGTTTTGACCATGCAGTTTGGTGTTTTCATCACTTGTTATCACTGCCCACATTCATAACACGTGATGCCATTATTTAATAAATGATTATTTATTCATTTATTATTTTATTTACTCTGGTTAGATCAACTACATCAAGCCACAATTGTCCATTGAACGTTCTGACAACCTATTTTAGTGTTTTCATTACAGCGCATCATATCACATTTGGAAAAGCTCTGATTTAATGCAACAAGATTAAAAACATGACCGAACATTTCGACACTCCGATCTGGTCTCATCATTACACACTATCACTACATCGTTTTGATACAACTGAAAGGAGTTTGTGGTTAACGATCCAATGCAGTCTCGATCAACCTTCAGTCTGGTGCAAATTACTATTCCTCTGAACTGGTTTTAATAAAGAACAAAAGTAGAATGATTGCTTGTACCTTGGCAATCTTCGCCATCTCCGGTGAAACCTGACTTACACGCACATGTATAAGAGCCAACTCTGTTCGTACATACTGCATTGACATCACAACTATGGCTACCAGAACACTCGTCAATATCTAGAAAAGATTTCATTTTCAGGCCATTATCTAGCAGTCAACTTGGTCAATTATTAGCTCAGGTTGCATATGTCGCCTGTCATCGCTGATTATGGTAAATCATCGGCAATATCGCAAGAAACAAACTATTATGTTTTCAGACTACTGTGTTTTCAAACAATTGTGTTTTTCAAAGATTGTGGTTGTGATATTGAGTCGACGATCGTCACTGACAACATTTAAAGTGTGTTTCTATTACACGTTATCATCTAAAATAAGATCGTAAATATCAATATTATAATAATATTTTGGTTGAAACCTCATATTATGTATCTAGTCCTCAGTGTCGGCAAAGTTCATCGTCAGTACAAATTATTATCAAGTAAAATCTGTTGTCTATCAGAAATCAGCTTTTTCTTCAACAATCAAGAGCGTAAACTGCGGAGTTAATACTTTCCAATGTATCCTCACGTATATACCTGCGCAGTATGTGCCATTCCCAGTGAAGCCATCAGAGCAGAGACATTCGTATGAACCCATTGCATTATTGCAAGTTGCATGGTCGTGACAAACGCCCTGAGCACATTCATCAACATCTAAAAATTCACAGAAGTTTCAATTAATCACTTACACCTTCCTCCCTACATAACTTCCGACAGTGGCGTAGGAGACAGAGGGGGGCATGGGGTACGGGCTCCCACAATAATTGAAGTGGAGGGGGGCTGAGCCTTCCAGCAATTTACCTGAACATTGCCAAAATGAGGTTTGAGTAATGCAAAAGTGCTTCTAAACGATCATTTCCGGCGATCTAAAGCCTTAAAATTTCTCACAATTTTCTCGCTTGGTGCCAAACATGGTGGCGCTACGTGACAGTGGACCCCCCTCTCCAATATTAGAGAGTTTACGATTTAAGACGCGGTGCGGCTCGACGGCGGGGTCTATTTTACTGAAAAATCAGTCCAAAAGCAATGCTAAGCGCAACAATTAGGGGGTTTACAATCCACGACGCTAAAACACGACGACGGGGAAGCTAAATGTCTAAATTTTAGTCTGGAGAAGTCCTCAGAGAATTCGCAACCGCGTAGTAACCACGAGGACGAATGAAAACACCGCCAAATTAAGCCTTTTTATGCCTTCGTGGGGACGTAGAAGTTTCGCTACGTTAGAATGGTTAATCCACAAAGTCAACCTAATAAAAAATATTACACCGTTTGCCCTCAACCTATTCGTTACCAGATTATTGAGAAAGACTTTAATACTTTATTGTTGCGCTTAGCATTGCTTTGGATTAATTATTCAGTAAAATAGGCCCCGCGTCGTCGAGCCATACCGCGTCTTAAATTGTGAACTCTTTATTACCAAGTTTCCTACGCCACTTGATTCTCGATAATTATAAGGGCTCCTCACGACAAATATACTGGAACAATACAGGCAGAACACTGTGATTTGCTGAGATAGCAAGCTTAAGTATACAGCGTGTACGATCGTGCAAACCAAGGAATATGAATACTGTTAGGCTTCCCGAAGTACTATTACCGAAATTACTTCAAGAAAATCGAAACTAAATTACTCGTTTGTGCTAACCAAGATGGCAGGAATTGTCTTGAGCAATACAGTTCTTAATATGGACATAAGCATAAAAATGTCTTCTGTGATATAAGTGTCATTTAACATAAATTTTACTGTGGTTTCTAGCCAGCGCCCAAATGTTTGCTATAATTCATTTCATATTTCGTGAGATATTTTGCTTACAATCAAATCAACTGACAAACAAACAAACAACCAGGCGCAGACACCAACTAATAAAAAAATCAAATAGACAAACAAAACAAAAACAGACAGACAGATAAACAAACATGCAGAAAAACATAAAACAAAAACACAAACAAATAGATAAAAAAAAAGACTGACTGACAGGCAAACAAACAAACAGGAGTGAAAAATATGTCGAATCATATAGTGGCGAGTGAATTTTTCTCTTGCAATGTGGAGTTAATGTTGCTAGGGGAGACTCGAATGCATTGACGCTGTCGCTATTTCTAGCTTAGTCGTAGCAGCCATGAAAATGGACGATGAAGGCTTCAAAATTCATGAAATGAAAAAGCAAAGGATAAGCAAAACTGACCTACGCAATTGGTTCCACTTCCTGAATATCCTTCTTTACAGGCACACAAATAAGATCCATCTGTATCAGTACATGTCGCATTCGTATGACAATCATTGCTACTAGAACATTCATCGATATCTGAAAGATGATGAGAAAGATTAATGTGCTATAGCATCCTCCGTAACTATCGTCTTTAAATTATATTCCCAGAAAGACTTTTAATTACTGATTGAATCTGACGGTGATAAAAAAAAATACAGAGCTGGGACCGGTTGTACGAAAGGTAGATAGCGCTATCCAGTGGATAGTGGTTTATTCAACCTTCGCAAAATTAGATAAAAAGCGACAAAACATTCGAACTGGCCAAAGAAATAAACACAGCAGCCTTTATTCTGTGAATCTTAATCTTGGACTCATTATCAAAGGAAAATATTACGAATGTTTAAAAAAATCACTATTCAGTAGATAGCGCGATTCACCTTTCCTACAACCAGCCCCTGGGGCCGGTTGTACGAAGCCCGGTCAGCTTAAACGGTGGATAAGTCAAAATTCAAAAACACTCACACGCATCTTTAAAAACTTTCAAATCAAATCTTATGTA
>JAOBYK010533008.1:0-12459 GCA_025434845.1 Phenganax subtilis
CGAGTAAAAATGCCCTTTTGATGCAGCCATTTTGTGGAGACAAAGTTTTTGTAGAAGCCAGATAGGGAGCAAGCATTCTATGTCTATTACTTCTATGTTCATGCCCTACCGACAATTTATTCTGACAGAGACCAGTTTAAACTTCTATCAACTGTGGTTGATTACGGTAGTTCGCATAGTATAATTATTGATATGTAAGATGACAACAGCTCTAGACCAGTTTTCTTCATCACTGTGTATTTTATACATACATGGTCCTTTGCGATACAACATTCATGATAGCTACAATATAAGCTGTCTGCAATCACACGTTCAACGTATCCACACAACCATGTTTTAACGCAGAAGGCATATCGTGACAGTGAAAACTAATATGTAGGTATAGCCTGGTATGTCCGCTGCCACAAAATTACAATTATTCTCGAGAACTTGTTGTACAGTTATTTATTCCTAAAAGCCTGTTTACACCGGCGGTTTTTGCTCCGATTTTTCTTGTTATAGGATATGAACGACTGAAGGTTGTGCTTGATCTCAATATTTTATTATTGTACTTGTCGGTTGAGCTGCTCAGTGACCTACGCTCGTAGGACATATGTCGCAGCAAAAATCGCAACTATAAACGGGCTTTAAAGGTAACAAAATAAAACGAGTGTTTAGAAGTAGTCGCCTAAATTTGTTTTTATTTCAATATGCGGCAAATGTCGATTAAGCGCCGCTACTCGAATAAGCGCCTTATTTTGAATCAGAAAATAAATTAAAAATTTCGTAAGCAAGCACCCTGGCGCTTAATCGATCAATTCCAATTCCAGTAATTATACACAGCTCTGGCAGCGTGGTCGACGAATTAATTTTTGTCTCAAAAAGCTACGATTATTCCCAATCAACAACGTTAAATATCTGAAAACAGCAGATTCGACTAGTGCTGTGCGCCGAAGCCGGAGTTTTGGCTTGTTTTGCCGGAGCCGGAGTTTGGCAAATACACGTTCACGTATCGCGGCGATGCTAAACAGTACACATAGCGTAAACCCGTTTTCCTACACACAAATTTGTCTGAATTTAGGTAAGTGATTGTCTCACGTTAGTCATGTTGCTAGATTCATATTTCACTCGAACAAATTCGAGTGCCGAGCAAATTCGAGAAATTTGCATAGTTTGCAAAATATTCCGCCTAAAAGTTCCCGTGAATTGCGCCTTTAAGTGGAAACACGTAATGAAAGATGGCGGAAGACGTTAATGAATGTGTGATCATGAACACTGAAGGAACGGCAAAAAAGCTGAGGTAAATTGTGCTTTAGATGTTTTGCTCTTCAGGATATTGATATGAAATATTTACGTGATAGGATACTGGAATGTAGGCTCGTCGTGATCAAGGAATCACAACCTTTCATGATCGTAGTATAATTTATAATCGTGCACAGCGTTGTCGCTACTGTTATTGGGCCATTCCATTTAATAGGCGCGCCCCCCTACTGAGGGTTCGGGTTGTACATCGTCTTGGATATTTTGTACTGTAATACCCCTCTGGATTTTATCCTGCCTCTTGATTTTATACCCCCAGGGATTTTTCAACTTTGTTTTGAGCCATTGAGGGTTTCCATTTTCAACCCCTTCCTTGCTTCGAACTATTAGTAAAGCAGCTAATACAATCTTGCCAATAGAAGCCTTCCAGTAAATGTTGACCAGTCCATTTCCTAACTTCAAGAAGTTCCTCTGAATAAATCCTAAAATTGGAAAATTTCTTTAAGAATTCCCAACTTCCTTTTTTGTTTACCAATTAAAATTTATACTTTCCTTTTGAGGAATTTGATTGGTCAGTGAACTCCTCAATGTCGGGGACACTTCTATAGTAGGTAGTATGAACTTTTTCTGTGGAATGTACTGCTAACAACACTTAGGATCATATAATGGAAACCAGGCTTGATAGAAAAACTCAGGTGACAGTGAAAGATGTGGTTTCCCCTGCCACTAAAAAAAAAAGAAATGAGCGTCGACCTGGGCGATCACGCTGTGATTGCTCCACTATAAGAAGACCAAACAGTGGCTTGATTTCGTGTGCTCGTAACAAACAAAATGGGTTCCGACACTGTCGAGGATTTGTTAAGCACATTTTGCAAATGAAGATTGAAACAGAATATATTGGTAAAATGGTTAAAGCAAAACTATCTAGATGTATTATTTTGTACATCTTTTTGGTACTGTTACGGAATTGCCGTCTGTAGTCTTTCATTGAAGATCTGTAGGCAATTTTCATAAAGTGTAGGTACTGCAGGAAAATCTGTGATGTAGAGTGTGTGTTTTCCATCACAATGTTTCAAAGGGAATAGAACGACATTGCCTGAAGACACAGAAAGCAAGAAAAAGTATTACTGTCGAAGGCGACCCTCTAACAACACCAAGTACCTTCACTCTTATCAGTATGTAATTGTATTAGATTGGGAAACGACGGCTTCTTAAAGGGCACTCTGTTTCAGTTGGTTAACTTTTGCGTCTAAGAAGTTGGGACAACAAGACTCTCTCACGATGAACTTCATTTCTGAGGTGTTGAAATGTTAGAAAATCTCATTGCTCTAAGCCTTTTTGACGACACTGAATAAGCTGTCCATTTTCAGGGAACTCCAGGGAGGGTCATTATCGAATTTTGAGTGAATTGGGAGAAGAGTATCCAGTCCATAAATAATAATGGATTTTTAGATACTGACTTGATTTTCACACAATACTTTCTCCTCAATTGAAGATTGAATGTTCACTTGTTTTAGGTATTGCCCAATGTGGTTCTAGACTTGACTCTAAATGTAGTTTGTGGGACTTCGAAACGGTTGCGAAGTTGTATCACAGTTGATGCATGATCTGAAAAGCGAAACGGCGATCATATTTCTGGTTCTTTGTAATGCATGTCTGAACTCTTTCTCAAGATTAGATCGAAGATATTCTGATCTCGTGTAGGAAATCTGACTATAATTGTTTAAATTTGAAACCTTTACGAATTGAAGTCGCCTGCAATGATTACAACACTGCTTGAAAACTGAACTTCAATACAAGTAAGACATATTTGTTATCAGTTTATCATTAGCTGATCATCTGCGTTGTGTAAGTTAGCTGGTTCACAGCTCAAGTCGAGTCAAGCATCAGCGAAATATGAATATCTTGTAGACTTTAAGAGGTATCGAATGCCGCAGCGTTTGAAGTTTTGGTTTTTAGACAGACACTATGATAAGCATGTATACCCCGGACATTGTCGTGACACTATATACGAGCGCCGAACGAATTATTTTGTACACGCTGACTGGCAGTTACACAGTGAACCTAGTTTACTTTTTTTCTCATCACAACTAGCGTTCCGCTATACGTTCCGTATAGAATATGAACTGAAGTGAGATAAATGGGTATGGGTGAATTCTTTGATGCTTTCTCCTAGCTGTTTCTTCAGGAGATGAAAATGAATATTTTCTTTACTGCAGACCTATTTTCTATATATAAGCGCTTGTGACAAACAGGAGTTTGGGTGTGGTACACTTCTGATGTGAGCGGCACGGCAAGAAGCAAACTCAAATAACATTTTATAACCAGAGAACATTGACTTTTTACAGACTGTTATTGAAGTGTTGATCACAGAAGTAGCTACCATTGTCGTGAACAGAATGTATATTTGTTGATATTTTTGTCCATGGTATTTCTCTCCGAAAAGGCAAGAAACAGCCATTCAGACTAGAAATATCATAATTTTTCCTGAGGAGAACCCCAGCATCCCCCGCTATTCGCTATGTGCCATGCTAGTGGCATATGTTTATTTAATTTTGCAGTGATACATATTTCATCCTGTGTACTGTCTCTTGTTGCATGCTTAAACGGAGGAATGCCTCGCATGGGACTTCGAGTACCGTTCGCATTCCTACCTTTTGGACATTGTCCAATAAAGTATTTAAAACTAAAAACCAATAGCAACTTCAACTTCAGCTTAAACTTGGTCAACTTCAGTCTAATATCAATATGAACCATTTGTCATCAGTCATCATTAACTACGAATGAAAGATCGATGTCAAATATTTCAAATTCAATAGGAATTTAACTTGGTGAACGTAGCTGAGGCACGAAGCAAACATGGTAATGGTAACGCGGGAGAACGCATCACATATGTTAATTGTCACCAGGCGATTCATCAAGACGAGTAAATGTACTAAATAATCGATGAATAGGGTCATAAAGATGACTTTACACGCTTAACGCACCGCTTTTTTTTCAAATGAATGAATGAATGAATGAATGACATATTTAATAAAAAAAGCTAACTGTGTCAGTTACTAGGCGCACCTGTTATCAACAGAGGCCCTGACCTAAATTACAAAGATACAAATATAATTAAAATACAACTACTACTAAGTATCATTACCAAATTTTAATGACACTTACAGTAAAGCCCACTTTATTGTTAAAAATAAAACGTATTTAAAGTAGCTATAGCTCTAATATATGTTCAGCATCCATTATAATAAAAAGATTGCATGTTTAGCAATTTCTGTTCTCACCCTTGGCAAGTGTAATTTACCGCGTTGCCCAGCGACCCTGTCATATGTCTGGTGATTATATATCAAATAATTTTCTTAAAAAACTGCATGTGGGCAATGTACAACCTGTTATCATGCATGAAAAACCTAAACCTATAGTATTAATTTTTGCAATAGTGATATCAAATTTTTCCTACTAACCACGATTTGCCCGACAGCTCTAGTTCGCCCGATAACTAGGGGGGCACGTGCTCCGCCGGCCCGTACGCCTGTATGTTCGAGAGCTATGGTTTTATTCAATTTATACGATGGATTCTTTTTGTTTTGCGTTGTAGTCACAAACTGTTTAAGAAACTGCTTCAAAAAGAGAAACGAAAACTAAGACGTCAGAGGGCAGCAGAAGCAAGGAAACAGAACGAAATAAATGGTATTATTTAGGAGACATTTTGTCCTCTTTGTGTATTATATTACGACTTGCGCCCTGGAGCTCTCTAGTCTACACTCCACCTCATTCTCAGGCGCTCATATGCGTATATTTAAATATCATTTCTCAAGTGATCTTAACTTTAAAAAGTAGTTGTGATGAATTATTAGTTGTTTGCATCAATTGCAAGTGTACATTTTTCAAATCGTGTACGTTTTTCAAATACTATAGTAGCTAAGTTACGTACTGTATTATATACATTTTGCAGAGGAGGCACGATACCAAAACGACAAGGAATACAGGTTTGTAATAGATATAAGTGCTACACACAAGCACTCCTTAAATTCTTTACCAACGCTTTGGGCCATGGATTGTTCGATCGCAACTATTCGACTCTACGATAATTATACCGCTGTAGAATTTTGTTTTTGAAACGCGGCCGGTGTCATTGTGGATAACACGTTTTTTGAATGCGGCCACTGATATCGTACTTTAAAGTAAACAACAGTTGGTCACTGCGAAGAAAAGTTTTGAAATATTAATCTTTAACTCGTACTCGCAACCAAAAGCTAGAGTGTAGGTCTTTTCTATCACATAAAGTCATTACGCAACATCCTTTATATTTCTGTAATGTATCAATAATAATTTATCTGTTTAGTTTTACTGTTAATCAAATATTTGACGTTTCATTATTACGCAGGGAAAGAGTTGAAGCTGTCGAAGCACACAGAGAAAAGCATGAAGCATTGCAAAGGTAGCTTTGACGTATTCTGTTTAACTATGGCGTCTGTGTAGGGAAGATTTTTGGAGTATTTATTTAACATACGTTGCACCTGCGATCAATCTGTTGAAAAACGTAAATCATGGTTTAAAATGCAGTGCGTGAAAAAGTTAAAGATGTGACTTCCTATGCCAGAAAACCGTTTTAATATTCTACACGTACAATTGTTTATAGAAGTATATTAATATGTTGTTTTACATTCTGTTGTAAACTTCGCGAGCAATCGTAAATGATCGCAGTAATTCTGTTTTTGAACAGAGAAATAAATGAGAAGCTGTGGCTTCAGCGTGAAGTAGAAGCACAGGCAGAGTTTGTTCGAAAGAAACAAGAAGAAGAAAGGAGAATAAAACAAAAGGAAGAACAAGAGGTAAACGTTAGCCTTTTTGTCTTTTCTTTTTGAGTACGTGAATATACCATCGCAACAAGAGCCAGGTATGACCTCCAGATCAAAAGAGTGAAGCTAACAGAGTTCGTACGGATCGCGGTAAACGTGGGAAATCATGCAATTTCAATACTTTAAAGTTCAGGCCTGGAAATTCTGTAAAATCATTCTTGGTCGTGGAAAGTCATGGAAAATTGAGATTTTCGATCAGCAAATTATTTCCACTTCATCAGTTCTAACAATAAATAAATACCACACGAAGCAATTTGGCGAGGATATCGTGATTTGAACAATGTTTTATTTACAGTATGTGAATCGTAAAATACGATGTTATTACTACAATATTACTAATAATTCAGAAAATACAGGTCATGGATTTTTAAATTTGGTCATGGTAAGACATGGAAGAGTCATGGAATTTTCTTTCAGGAAATTTGTACGAACCCTGAGCTAATGTTTTAAGCCCCGTCTACACGAACAAATAAAATGTGACAATTTTTGCGTGACAATTTTTATTTGCTCGTGTAGACGAGCAAAATTGAACAGTTTTTGTGTGGCATATCCATTTGCCTAAAAGCTGGAGTTGTAGGTTTTATGTGACAAAGAAAAATTGTCACATATTATTTGCTCGTGTAGACGAGGCTTTAAAGTCTATTTATGGAATTTAGTAGTGAAAACAATTTTGGGTGACGGATGTACGATTTCAGAAAGCTATCAAGTTGGAGTGGGAACGGCAGCAGGACAAAGAGCAGCAAGAAAAAGAGAGAAAAGAAAAAGCTACGAAAGACAAGGAAGTAAGCATAACAGTGCTCATTCATTTTATTTTACTACTTATGCTATAAGCAATAATTTTCAGTCGTTGAAAAGAGTGCCAATTTGAAATATAGCTAAGTGTAAGCTGTACGGTGGTAATTATTTGCACTACCGCTGGAATCAGGTGCAAACTTGTTTTGCACCTCAGGACTTTATACATACGTATTTTTGTTGGTTCATATACGGTCACTAGAGGCACGATCAAAAGTGGTGCTATAAAATTAATAGTGCAGAATTAAGTATATCTCTTCATTGTACGTTGTTTCAAATTTGACCAGGTTGAAATGTTTTAATTTATCGTGCATGTGCAGGTTATGCACAGTGTAAATTCATGTTAAATTATCCTTAATGGTTACAAAATCACAGATAATTAAAACAAGGACAAGGTTTTTTGGAATACTGCAAGTGTATATGGGAATTCAATGGTGTCGTCATCCACATTAGCTCTGCTGTTGTGGACTCGTATCCTTAATAGTGGTGCAATGGTCTCTCATTTGTTACTGCATGGATAAGAATAAATAGCTATGTTGACTGCAGCCCTACCGATAGCCGTTAGCCCACAAAGTATTGATAAATAGCAAGTTGTAGTTATTGCTGCTGGTCTGAAAAATGAACATGATTGAAAAGACTGAGTCTTTTTACCACAACAGTTGACGAGTTTCTTATGCAAATCTTAAGATCGAGGCTTTAATTGAAGTCCATCTATTGGAGATATGAAAAATTTACGTATAAAATTTTGTTGTCGTCGATTCTCGTATCCTATCGCGCAATTTTGAAATGTGTTTACTGAGAGCAACAGTTCTCGGCTATTTTGAATTCTTCAACTTCACAATGACAAATGACATAGAAACATACTTGCAATGGCGGATATTGTGTTATCCTTAAAATATAGTTGCCACTTCTTTTAATGTTTACCGCTACAATGCCGCTATGGCGGTATCGTTGAGGTTACTGTGTTATATGGTAACACAGTTATGGCCTAAAAAAAACAAGGGAAAAATGATTGCCAGCTGGTGCGTGACGTATTTCGTTGTACGTCGTTTAAGTATTAGAATTAAATATTCAATGCATTAGCCTCGCTTTAATGTCTACCTTATGTGACCGGTGCTTATCATTGGGGAGACATGCAAATATTCAAAAGTTGTGTGCACTGTTTTTTTGTTTCTAAATGCGATGTTTAAAAATATTTAAATTGTACGCTTTGATGTTTATCACATCAAAACTTATTGCTTGAATTAACGTGCATATCCCGAATAGTCCGGGACGGTAGATCTTTTACTATGCTGTACTTTCTTTTAGGATATTTCATGATTTTAAACGCTTTACTGCAAAGTTTGGAGGAGAAAGTGGAAACTTTAGTCTTTAAAATACCATTGAGCTGCATTAAGTTGTCATCTCACATGATATAACTTTGGGCGAAATATGCCATTCTTGTTGCAGCCTTTATATCAAGGCGTGTAAGACGTTGCTACCTTTTGAAAAAAATCCTGACCCTGCAGGCGATAAATAATTTTTATGACGGATTTTTTGAGAGACATCCATCCAGACGACAAAATGATTTTTTGCGTTCAACGGTGTAGCTATAAATCAACATAATGCATACCATTCTTACAATAGCTGTAATATAGCTGTGTTTAAACATACTAGCTTTCTCTGTTGCAGAGCATAATACCGACGTTTATCGAAGTGGTATTTCATTTAAAACAAGATAATTCTAATACTCGATCATAGTTTTAAATGCAGTCCCAAACTCTTGCTCAGTAACTTTTTCAAAATTCTTTAACTGAAGTTTGCAGAAACTTTCTGATAGTGTGTGTTGTTTTGTTAGGAGGCACTTTTTAGGGAATTAGAAAAAGACGTCACACCATCGCAGGTACGTACAATGTCAACATCCAAATTCTTCATTTCTTGCCCCTCATGTTCCACTCTCTCTAATTTAATTTAGTTTATAGTAAACTATACCTGTTCTACTCCATATGCAATAGTACATGGAGGTAGTGTGAACCCAGCGATAAGAATCGAAAATTCTGGCAGGAATTTAATTTTGCTGAAATATGTACAATATGACAGACTAAAATTGTTGGCTTGGCAGCCAGTCGAGTTGTTTAATACAGATTTGTGAATATATCTGCCGGAAGTAAATCTTATGTTTTTGTGTTTTGGCAATTAACATAGAAAAATAAGGCTCAACACAAAAACAAACTGTCACTTTGCACGAAGGAAAATCGCAAGTGAAAAACCGGCTTAAGAGAGACAGCTGCAGAAAAGTTAATAATAATGACTTAGACCCTGAGATATACTATTCATTTACATGAATTTTGATAAGTATAGAATTCTATCACTGCTGCGACAGTGTCTTGCATGCGCGCATTGTTGTCATGAAAAATTTCTCTTCCGCGTAAGTTATACTTTGGGGCAATGTGTTAGATATTTTAAATTTTACATTATAAATAATCTTTCTCTAACTGTAAAAATATTTTCTGACTTTTCCAAGGATCGTTTTCACAATCCTGTTGCACCACTTAATTACGGAACTGAAAAGGTAAGATGACGTATAGCGTAAGTAATAACTAAATAGCTAATGCGTCTGTTGTGTATTGATGAATGATGGTGCGAGATTGTGTAATACTTTAAAGAAGAATTGCAGAAAAACTTTTCCTTTAAGAATGAAATACATTGAGATCTTAAGCATTCATAAACCTTTGCAAATGGATGTTTATAAGCAATACATTTGCAAACTTTACAGCAAATTAAAGCAAGCGATGCGTGAAATGTATGCATACTTGCTTGGTGCTTCGTGTTCTAAAATTTGTAGGTTAAGGATTTGGTTCTAGCAGACCTCATTAATACTCTTAGTCTATAGTTTATTTTTACAATACTTCCTCATGGATCTGTAAGCATCTATACTGAAAATGACGTAAAGATTCAAGAATATATTGCAGATTTAGGCGGTGACTCCTTTTTTTTATTTGCGAAATCTTTGACGACCTTATTATCCATCTTTTATAAAAGTATTAAACTTACAGTTCTTCTTAAAACCACTCAGCGATTAATAAATGTGTATGTTTAATAATTTTTGACCTTGATGCATGCAGTGTAAGCATGCATATGCTCAGATTAATGTTTAGGGATAAGTTCCTGTCTCGCATGCGCTTTAGCTTGCGTTACAGTTAAGTCCAGAGTTTGACTTTGTTTTACGTTTAGGACGCCGTAAATTGTTCGTTTTATCTCAAAACTGGAGCGTGCCGATTTGGTGAAAGGTAGTAATATTTGGTGTTTCGCTTTCATGAAGAACGTATACTTGAAACCTGCATTCTAAAACACGATATGTGCTTTGTCAGTTATTCATCTCATAAGGAATTGGTATAGCTAACCAAGAGTCGACTTACGGCAGCTCAGTATTTGATCACGTGCGCATACATCTGTAATTCTCTATAAATATCAACGTTAATGAATTCGCATTTGACTTTCCAGCCTTAACGAGCGTACGCTAAGTGGTTTACTCCCTTGTGCGATAGTTGTGTGATTTTATAGTATAAAAGCTGTGAAATCAAGTACATTACCACAAGCGAAGATTGAAAACGTATTTTCTCTTTGTCTACCATACTAGTCCTGCTTCGCATAAAATTAAAAGAATTTTAAGAGAGATTGGAAATTAGGATACTTCTCTCAAATAAAAGCACATCTGTTTCTTCGCGCAAGGACAGTGTTGGTGATTTTAGAAACCCGGTGTATATCGCATTCCTTGCGAATGTGGCCTAGTTTATAGCAGGGAGACTGGCATAATTCTCTCAATCCGTCCAAAAGAGCACAAGACGAATTGCGCGAAAGCCAAGCTGGAAAACTCAGCTGTGGCGAAACATGCATGGACATTCGACCACCGATTGAGATGGAATAAAACAACCATTTTAGCGATGGATAAATGTGTGTATTCTTGCAAAATGCGAGAATCCGTTGAAGTAGAAAGCGTAAAATATCGCGGAAGAAGAGCGTAAAATATCACTGGACACCACATGGCGTTGTCTTGTTAACGTACGTAATAGAGTGTGTTCTTGCTTGTGCATGTGGGCTACTGGTCGACCGTTCACAGGCCAAATGACGCCAGCAACTCATCACCACACTTTTAATTTAAAATAGATGTACGTGGTGTTTCCACTAAAATCTTCTATTTGCTGTATAACATGCAAGCATTCAAAGAATTTATTGAGTATTGTGTAGCTACGATATGCTCTGTCTGCTGAGCACTGTCGACAGGAAAACTACAATGGAATTACAGGCACTCGACAAAATCTCTACCTCCACGGCTGGGTATTTTGGCAGCTGTTTTCTTCGAGGATTGCATTACTAATTTTGCTATTCGTGAGCGAAGTCAATAGCTGCATTATGCAGTCTTTCCATGTGCTCTTGATGAATTATCAATAAATTTCGCAACATTATATTAAATCCCTCATTTCAGGTGTTCGCGTCAGCATCCGAGACCATCTAGCGGTGTCACTTTGCTTATTCCTGCTATGTATAACGATATAAGACATATTGAAAGTGCCCTCGATATCGCTGACCGGGATACTGGCTTGGAGGTAAGAAATATGTTTCACATGAAACTGGCACTCGCACATTTTGCTGCTATGATCTAAAATGATACGTCAGGTTTAACAAGACACAAACGAGACATCCTATTCTGAATTTCCTTAATTGTTCAAGCGTTGTCTGGAGATGCATACAGCAGCACCTTACTACGAATATTGTACTGCTGACACAACCATTGGGACACTTCCCAATGCAATGTTTAAAACACGAAAATGATAATCCAGGGTATTCATGACATTATTTCAAGTCTTCCTTACCCTCAGTAGCTACATGATTAAGAAGGGGGCGTAGAGTTTTGCAGTAGTATAGTTTTTGTTTCAAAGACACTATATCTCCAAGGTATCCCATGGTTTTTTATCACAGATTGTAATATATACGTGCTTTTGTTGAAGAGTATCTTCATAACTACTGTCGATAAAATCACGTCACTCTTCTTCCAGTAGGTAAAGGGAGCTTAGCTGTGCACCATATACCTAACCAAATTTGTAGATCGTCCCTTATCAACACCCTACACACTGGAGCGTAGAGATGTTAGACGTGAATATCGATTTTTTACTGTGTTAGCTACATTCCTTGAGGTGGAAATGTGTGCAACGTTACAAATTAGCGCATGGTCATGTACAGAACTCATAATGTATTGAATTATAAATATCTGCTCTTGTAAGAATTCTTGCTAGTGTGTTTTTTCCATTCGCATTGTTATCTACATGCTAGTTCGATGAACAAGATGCGTATAAGAGTTTCCTTGAGTTTTATGATGATGTGCATCCAGAATTTGAAAAGAGTGGGCGAATACTTCAATTCAAGGTACAGGCATTGGGTGTCCGAGAAAAAAGCTTGGTGTTTGAGTAGACTGAAAAAGGCCGATTTTGCGCCATCTCATTCGCGGACTTTCGCTCACTCACTGCTCATTCGTTGACGCAAAATCGGCCTTTTTCAGTCTACTAATAGTTAGTATTAGCTCCAAAGT
>JAOBYK010533119.1:0-32008 GCA_025434845.1 Phenganax subtilis
TTCACTGTACACACGAGCAAGTGATGTCGTCAAGGAAAATTGTCAAGGAAAAATTGTCCGTCTGTACGGGGCTTAATGTTCAGCATCGCTAGTAAAGCTTCACAATCCATGAAATATTTTAACATCCCCGCGTTCTTTTGCTTCCTTTTGGCGTTGTGACATGATATGTCCGTTAAACAAAATAGGTGCATTGTTATTTTGTCAATACTTGGTTTTTATACTGAAAGTTCGTGTAAACATGTCGCCAACTCGACGCTATCGAACGGGATGGATTGGATCTCCACGCGACAAAAGTTTCACTAACTAATATGAACTGTTTTCCAAATCCTCGCAGACAGCTGCTGCTTTCTTTAGGTGTTCTGATACGGTATGTATTAAATAGGATATTTTCATCGTTATTTTGTTGATAGTAGCTTATGAAACGGAAAATTGGCTGTGTTTATCCTTTGCCTGGACGAAATTTAGCGACTTTTTACTTCATCTGCTTGTTCGTCCGTGTAAAAACGCGGACTTTAGACGAATTAAGCGTTAAGACGACTTGTTAATGCGTCAGGACGGATAATTCGTCTGCAAGTATAAATGCAATCCAAACGAACTAAGTCGATGATCTGGGACCACATAGTTCGAGTCGGCGGTTATCATGCCTTAATTTTCATTTTCTCTTGGTGAAACATTCATTAAACTGGACGTATTTACTCTACCAACAAAATTTCGCGCAAAATTCGTCCGGACGTACTATCCGTGTCTCTAGGGTAAACACAGCCAATTTTATGTAAATATGTTATGTCAGTATATTATCGAGCGTGAATGTTGTTTTTAATCACGTGATTCGAGATTTCGGACACAACAGACAAAAACACTAGAAAAGGCCGTTTCAAAGCTTTTCAATTGACCTCGATCATACCTCTAAGACATTACGGTTCGATCTCCGTTGAAAAAAAAAACAAAAGACAAAACAAATGAACATGTTCGGAAAAGGAATCGAACTTTGCCACAAAAAACAAGTTTTACGAAGCTGCTAAACATTATTTTAGCAGAAAGTAAGAAAAACAAACAGAAAGAAGGAAATATATGCCGTTTTTATTTTTAATTTTATGAACAAACTGCACCAAAGAAATAGCTTCACAATTCACCCCTGCTGTGTTCCCGCGAGAGAATCGCGAAACAGTAAACGCGCGTGTTTGGGGGTCAAACGGGCGTGGCTGGGTGTCAAGTGTGGCTTCAATTGATTATCTGACAGTCTTTATAGAGGTAGCATTCCATGTATTTTTAGTTCATTATTTATATAGATCGAAAATAATAATAGCCCCAAATTACAACCCTATGGTACCCCACATGTCATTATGTTTGGCTGTGAATCACTTCCTTGTATCCCACTCCTCCGATTCCGTAAGCCTTTAGTTTAGATATTAAAATTTGATGGTTCACCGTATCGAACGCCTTTTTTAAGTATATGTAGCTAATAGTATGGTTTCGAGCAATTTGGAAATAACATGCACGAGTGAGTTTTTCAAAGACGATCAAAATTGCACGAGTCCGAAGGACGAGTGCAATTTGCAATTTTGCAATTTATACCTGTCACTAACACCAGGTTGACGATATAGCACAATGAGTCGTAGATAATATATCCTGCAGCCTTCAGCAATTTGTTTGTGATGTTATCAATCCCTGCTGCTTTATTTGTTTGCAGCCTATTTAAAACGTTAGGTAAATATTCGAAAGCGATTTGTTTGAACTCAAATCGGCTAGTACAAGGAGTTATGTATTGAAGGTAATCAACCTTGTTTGTTGGAATTTCTTCGGCCAACTTAGGTCCTATTTCACAAAAGAACTTATTGAACTCATAGTCAATGTTTTCATTACCAGTAACAATTTTCCCATCAACTTTAAGTTGGTTTACAGCTGTAGTTTTAGGGCCTGTTTCTATGGGGAGGCGGGACGGGACGATATTCATCCCCCGTTTACATGATTGCTTCGCACACGGGACGTTTTCTCGCGGGAATACCCGGGACGAATGAACTTGCAAAGAATTATAGATGCAAAATTGTCCCGGTAGGCGGGACGGAGCATTTATATGGAGGAAAACGTCTCGCTTGGGTCGGGATCCCGGTTGCTTCAACCGAGATCCCGCCTAGGCGGGCCGGGACGAAAAACGTCCCGCTTACATATAGACACAAGGCAAAAAATGCAACAGAAATATTTACATGCCGGGATCCCGTTTATCGTCCCGTCTCGGCAAACGTCCCATCCTGCCTCTCATATAAACAGGCCCTTAGATTTCCAATTAAGTAATTCATTTATGTTAGCAATTATCGATGCTGCAATATGTCAAAATCTAATGAACTTTTTTTCCAGTTCGAATAGAAATATAGACTAGTGACAGCAATGATACCGTTATATCTTAAAGCATACCGCCGAAAACGGTATACCGGTATAGCGTCAAAACCAACACCGCCATACTGGTATATCGACTAAATACTGTGAATAACTAGAAATACCAGTATCCGCCCAACTTTATAGTTTTAGTAAATTTAGCCGTTTTTCACCGTATTCATTATATGAAATAAAACAATGATTACCGCATGTGCAGGATTAAAAGAACAACAATTGGTTTCCATGCAGGAAAGCGTCATCCACGCACGCGGGGTTGTACGAGAATTACGAACTCTGCATGTGAAAAGTTCGGTGTACCTGACGGTCATGAACGATGAATGTCAGTCACGGGATTCTGTCAGAACTTGTTCATGAGTTATTTGCGTGAGCACAATTATTCGCCTTTCTTTGCAAAACATCCTTGGTTGTTCAATTTTAAAGTTTGAGACAGGTAAGTAAAGACTTTTATAATATGTAAATTTGAATCATGATCAAACTAACATCTACTAATTGATTGCTACAACGATTTTCAAATTTTAAATTCGTCCCATAATCAAGCAAGTCCTCCTTCCCATGTTATTTATGCGCGTGATAGAATTACTGGATCAAAGGGCGCAAAATGACTTCTTGCTGTTAACATGATGAATAGCTATATCCTCAAAGCCACTGTTTATAAGCTTATATTATCTAAATGGGCACTTTTATAGTCATTCCGTTGATTGTTGAAGTTTAGTTACAAAGTGTATGATTGTACATGATTTCCACGTGATGAAATCAAATCCCGCACAGTATTCAAATCGCTATAAATGCACATAGTATGTACAATTGCAGCTAAGTTGCGTGTGTTTTGACTGCTTAAAATTGTTTAGTTTTCTGCAGCATTCAGTCGCGTCGTATTTTGTAACGTATAAACGTAAATATAATTCGCAGCAACTGTACCCAGCTATCATTGGATTACCGCCTGACCGACAAACAAAATTCATAAACTTTAGGCAACCCATTGCTCTCGAAGTTAAACGATGCAATATAAATTAAAATTATTCCAGCTACATTACCTAAACTAGTAAGTTGCAAGAACGAGTTTTTGCGCAACTACACTCCTGATTAGTTAAATGTTTACGTTCAACTTCCCATCCCTTGAAGGTTTGTCAAACTTGGCAAAAATTTCACTCGCCATAAGGCGCGGGAACGTTGCAAAAGCGGAGATCAGCATACTACAGGATCGAGTACCTACCACTGTGACAATCGCAAAAGCAGCCAAATTCTTAAATATATTGCAAAGTTCTCATTATATAACGTTTTTGCGTAGCATCAGCTGATCTATATTAGAAAAAAGAGAAATAATAAGTACATTACGAGTGCGGCACTTCGTAAGAAATTACAACATCACTGGAAACTCGCACTCGAGCTTATCGGAGTGCTTCGCGAAAATTTGACAAAATATCGTCAATTCACATATTTTTTGCAAATTTATACGGATCTTATCGTTCAGTGATGTTTCGTTTAGACAAGAAGTCAAAATGATTGCAAGAGTTCTTGCAGAGATAAGAGGAGACCAAATGGAGCACGCGTTTGCCCGTGCAACGATAGCATTGTAAAACCGTGTCTTTCTCAAAAGGTGTTTGCATATAATTGGCTATGACGGCAATACCTCTCATCTTGTATTGGGTTTATGGCACTATAATTGCGATATTATTGAGTTGTGATAAAAAACACTTTCCTGTTTCCCAACTGATGTAGAAAGATATTTTACCGACCGAACGCCAGCATGAAATTTCTAGGGGCTGTCTTACTCCCCCAAACCTTCCTTGTAACTCCAAACTGTCTACACGTTTTTCTCTTGTTTTATGCGTGGTTTCTCTCCACACAAACATTCAAAAGCTTCTGTCGAGAAAAAACAGATTTAATTAACAAACATATTATGTTTTTTAGAATTGCCTGGCATTCCAAAGATGCTGTGGATTTTTATCTTCGCCTTGGTGTCTTACCAGGTTATTGCAATGGAAACGGAAAGTCTCCAAATGGAACATGCAAAGGTTAGTTGAAACAAAATCATAGAAAATATTTAAAAACTTAGTATTAAAATTGAGTGCACATTGGGGAACGATGGGCGAATATAAAAGGAACGTGTAAAAGACTAGGGGTAAAATAAGAGAAGTGATATTGCTACACAGCAAGAGCAGGTATTGTCCTTGGTATATAGGTTATTGTCAGGAGGTTTATTTGTTTTAGTTTTTCAACGATTCAGTTGCCGTCGTGCGATTATTTAAATTTTGAACGTCATTTGCTCAGTTTTTGTAAGAACGGCAAAACTTTTAACGTCTTCAGAGCTGATTGTCACATAATATTGCACTCTCATTAGTCCATCTACTTTCGTGTTGTATCTCACTTATAATATAATGTAACAAACGCATCGCCAGAAAAAAGTTAACTTTTAAGTGACCAGTGGCGTACATATCGCGCTCTAATAACGCTTTCCTGACTTTGTTACGATTTGGGGAATATCGTTTGATACATTTTTGATATTCGCGTAATTTCTGTGTTTTTCTGAAGATTTTGCTTGGTGAACTGCAGGTTATAAGTAACTATGGGCTCAATGTTTGAATACTTACTAGGTGGAGTTCACATTAACAGTTGTTTTTTTTGTCAAATTTCGACCATTTCTATCCAGTCAACTTCGCAAATGTCATTTTCTTAACTATTGTTTACATCAATGTTCAACTTTAAAGCATATTCATGAAATTTGTCAATATCGATAAAAATGCTACTTTTTTTTTAATGACCCTTCATTGTGGAGTTGAGACGTGAACATTTGCTTTAATAGAGTACATTTTCTGCTAATATCTCAAATTTTCAGCGGCTAGTATGCTGGTTTTGGCCATTGCACTATTTTTTCTGTACTCACTGCGTGCGTGGACGCCTAAAATATTTTAGTGCAATATACACAAGAAATTAATTTGCCCGTAGTCTACACATGATAAGTTTTGTTTTAAACATATGCCAGAATAGTACTTGACATAGACATTTTCAAAACACTTTTCGAGAAAAGAATTGTCAGGATTTATTGATGTTGATTTACTCTTACCCTGCTGCAGTAATTTTCCCGCCATGTTGCGTGTAACTGAAAAATCTGAGCCTGCTTACTGGCATCGCCAGAAAAGAGTGACATTGCGCAATGGGCTCATTTACTGAGTTAGCACTTTCCTATTCACAGTCTTGCGAGCGCTTTTTTTTGTACTAGCTACAGTCACCAGACACAATCCTCTCCACAGTCGCTAGAAGTTGATCTGTACTATAGAACATCATCGACAATTAAAGGCATGGGTAACGTTCGAAGGGTACAAGAGAGTTTACTTCTTTTCAGAATATAAATGACCAGGTTATAAAACCAGCTGGTCTGTTCTGAACGTTTGGAGCTAGTTACTTAGAATTACACCTAATCTGTCCCATACTGGGACAGAATAGGAAAAGTAAAGTTCAATAAATTGTTTATCGGCAATAAAGCGTTAATTGCAGTATCGTGATTGATAACCCTGCACACCTGTGTTAGAGGAAATCTTTTTGTCAAGACCTCAACATGATGTTTTTGAATAAGGCTATCATCGAAGGTTATCGCCACAGCATTTGTGGATCCGACTTGCCTGACAGGCTTATTATCGACTGAAATACTTAACACATGGGAGTTAAGTGTTGCAAATCGCTGACGTAAAGCAGGTCGCTCTAAAACACGGGCTGTGAAACGCGCTAATACTTGCCTGATTCATGTGTGATGCACGGGAGACTGGCGTGAGAGTGCGAAATACGTGAGAAAAGCGGGATGTTTAAAAAATAATACGAAACAAATAAAAGAAACAAAGTTCTTAGAGGGAATGAAATAAGTAGAATTTGTCAAGTATTTCCATCTTTAAAATGAGAAATAAGTAGCTTGTCATTAAATGGAGACTTTCATAATGCACCGATCAAATCGAAGGTGTAACATACCCCCCCGGGAACATGCCCGCGTAATTGACTTTGAATTTTGCCGGTCAAGTCCCAACCCACGGGCTAAAACTGTTGTTCAAATGCCCTATGTCTCAAGTTTGATTTTGATAGACATATTGTTGGGAAGATATTGTTTTTTATAGTCGGGAAACTGTTTGGCAACATATCACAGTGATAAAATGTTGTGATGGTTTGACAACTATATTAAAACTGCTCAAACGTAAGCAGCTGCCAAAATCCCGTACCGTACCACAAAGGGAGTCAAATGCCCCACATATAAATAGTTTATACTTATACAAATTCCCACCCTTGGGGAGTATAAACATCATTAAATGCCCGACCCTTGCCCGGGGGATGTTACACCTTCGATTTGATCGATGCATAAGTAATTCTTATTGCACATTACATCGCTGGACTCGGAAAAACATTTCGAACTGGGAAATTATGTTAATGCTAGAAGATATTGTTTTTACCTATTTGTGGCATAAGATTGCTTAATGTGGGAAAAACAGCCCTTCAAAGTTTCCAAACTTAGTATGTTTTCTTATTACGTGCTGAGATTGTTGCAAGTTTGGCTCAGTTTAGATTCGAAAATGGTGATAACATGCTAAATTTGCAAACATTGTAGGGTTATTTCGGATCCCTCATTTACAAATTTTCGCCATCGAACCTTGCAATTCGACCGCACCTAGCGGGTTGTTTTCACCAGCTAACAACAATTGACCTCTTTTGTCTTGATGAAAATAAAGTTAACAATTGGAAAAGTCCAGTGCAGTAACGTGACTACGTGGAGTCTCATACATAATATATAGAGAGCTTAAGTTTTGCGATCAGCGGCAAACGTCAGACGCCAGGCGAAAAAAAATTGCCAATATAAAGACAGTAAGGCAAAGATAATTAGTTGTGTTGGCACAGGATGTTAAAATAAAGCTGTTCGACGTAAAATGGAAAACCCAAAAAGGAGAGAGGCGAAAAAAAGCTGCCAAGAAAAACGGCCCTGCCTTTTTGCCGTAGCTTTTGAACGCGAACTTAAACTCCCTTATATCTAGCGAGTGTTTTTTGAGAAACGCTGTAAGAGTGAAAAGCAACACGTCTGTTGTTCTCAATTGACATTATTTCTGTCGTGATTTTGAGTCACACATTATGTACTAAATAAAGTCCTAAAACACTGGCCTTCACAGGTATTTGCAATTTAACAACTGCATATGAGAAGAATATTATCTCACATTTTTGTCTGTTCTTAGCTAAACGATCGGATGCCGTGTCCAGATCCTCAGTTTCAATGTGAAATTGGCCAAACATGTTGCATATTTGGTCCTCCAGTACAATGGGGTTGTTGTCCGTTCCGGAACGCAGTTTGTTGTAAAGACTTTAAGCATTGTTGTCCTCATGGATCTAAATGCGTTACAAGTAGATGCGTTCCCATTCCTGATACTACTGAACAACTTCCTTGGAACAAACTTGCCTCGAAAAATCAAAGATAAATCCAACAAGATAATCATAATTATACTTCATATGTGATAAATTGGTACAGTAAAATGTAAAAGTAAACAAGGCTTTTTTAAACTCGGTCAACTTAATTTTTTGTCACGCAGTATATTATTCTTGCGTTATTGAATGCTGAATAATCTGGTGCCCAACCTTACTCAAAATACTAGGGAAGATCCATGCAAAATCCTGATCACTCTCAATTCGGTGAGCCCATTGCATGGGCTACACAAAAACAAGAGAGGCAAAGAGATTGTTCTCCGGAGAATTTTAGACACTTAGCATCTGTTAGTGCCATTTGCTGCATTTTGAGCATCGACGTCGTGAGAATTCGGTCTCCATCGTAGCCCTGTTTTACGCGCAAGAAGGAAGACACACTACCACACAAACTAGCAAACTTTTAACCCTGCGCTGATTTATATAGGAAAATGGTTTACTCGATAGTGAGTTTGAGACAACAATACAACAGCCATCCCATGAATTGATTTTTCGAAAATTGTTTATATTTAAAACACCTTGAGCCGACAAGTGTTCATTATATATGAAACAAATTTTGAGACAACAGTCCAGGCATGATGATTGCAAAAAAAAAACAGTATTAACGCATAATAGCAAGTGATGATAAGACTGCAACACCATGGAAGATGGAGGAAGCTCTTCATTTATAATAAAATTTCTTGAAACAGCAGCAATGCAGAAGTACCGGGTTGCATTATCCATTAACTCATATATAGCTAGTGAGGGGGGATTAAGCACTAGGGTATCCTATTTAAGGGTCTACACTTGCCAAGTTAACTTATGATAATACCAAACTGCTGTGAACTGCTATGGGTAGAGGAAGGTACGTAATACACTATACATATTTGCTGCCGTGGGCAGCTTCCTATTCTCGACTATGTGTTTTTCCCGTACCAGTCCTTCCCGCCGAACTATGTAGGGGCAAACGAAAACTCAATTTTGGGATGTTTGTTTGTACGAACACAGATTTATGACGTTTCTGACGTCACAGATGTTTTTAAAAATAGCATTCTCCAGATCGCGATTTGACTTTCCGAACACCCTGATAGAGACTCGCAAGCACCACTATGAACGATTACAATTTGTAAAGGCAGTACCTGCGCTTTGTCACAGAATAGTAATTTGTTCTGTAGCCTAGCGTCGTGCGTTTGCTGCCTGTTGCTAATGCTCATTAGAGCTTGCCGCTCAAATTAGAAAGAGTTGAAACTAGAAAATTAGAAAAAGTTAAAATGTTGAACTGTTGGTTAGCATAACTGGATCATACGCTGGCGTTGGTGTTCAGTACATTATTCCCACTATGTTACTTGTATATACTCGTAAAAAGGCGTTGAATATTTTCGAATCGTATCATAATGAGTATGTGACATTTTTTAAACATTGAATTTGGGTGTGGGTGATAATGTCTTGGACGTTGTTGAGTGTCGGAGTCGTGACGGCGTACAATATCAAGAAAAGATTATAGAAATTGTTAGCAAAATTAAGGCAATTTATGAAGTTTCGTATTCATTTTGTAAAAGAAAATGACAATAAAAAATGATACGATCCCATTTTAAAACACGTTTCAAACGATTTGATGAGTTTCATTTCACTTTACACGTAAATACTCTCAAGTGGAAAACCAGCCAATGGCCGTTTTGCATTGCAACTTCTTGGACCGCATAGGTGGAGCGTACGTTTTTGAACATGCACTGCAGCGAATTGACAGTGCCGCACATCTCCGCTCGCCTGGGCTAAGCGGGAATTATCATATCAAGGAGAGGCAAGCCCGTTCGCAGGCTGTCATCAGTGCTAGCCTGCGAACGGGCTCGTAATGTTTACGATCTAAAAAATCGCCAACCCACGTATTGGTTTGGTTAGAAAGTTCAAAAATCCATCATATAGTTTCACCATCATTTCGTTTGTTTTCTTTTCTTTGGCGTTTTGACACGGGGAATTTGTTAAACAAAATATTTACATCGTTATTTTGTCAATACCTTTGGCTCTTCTCTGGAAAATTTACTGTGAACATGTCGCCACGGTGTTTGCATGATTGTGGGACGGAACACATGTCAACGCAAGAATGCTTTGTAAGCAATCAACTATTTTCATTATCGTTGCGTTTGATTGGTGCTTTTTTTTTGGCATGACACGGTCGGTATGTATTGAATAAGATATTTTCAGCGTTATTTTGTTGGTACTTTTGCTACAAGACATGATATTTTATTTGAGGCCGCGTTTACACGGTACCGGATTCACATGGTCAGTGTACAGAAGATGTCAAAAAAGTTGCAAACCTTTAAAATTAGGGGTCGGTTGCATAATCTATAAGACCATGTAACAATAAATTTTATAAACGGCAGTAGTACAAACTAAAGTGACTTTCATAGCGTTCTACTTGCCATGGAGAAAAGGCTTAACGGATTCGATGTAGATTTTAATTTCACTCAGTGCCACCATGATTGGTTCCGAGTAGAAAATATTTAAAATTTTTTAGGCTCTAGATTGCCAGATATGACATTTCTAAAGCTTATCTAATAGGGGCATATTCAATGCCCATCTGACTGGGAGGGTGCAGGTTTACCCGGAGGGATGCCTCAGTGAGTTAGGAAAGGGGAAGAATTCAAGGAGTACATTGAGTTTTTAAAATCATATCTAGTTAACCGAATCCAAGCATGCTCAGCTCAAGGTGTAAGGTCCCAACAGTACAAAGTAACATGCAGTGTGCTGCAAGGACCACTGTTATTCCCTCTGTACACAATCTTCCAAACTGCTTCAAGCAACACAAACATCTATGTTTGCGGATGACACAAGCGCATCGAGTTCTGTTAGTTCACCTGCAGATGTAGAACTATTGCACATAACGACCTAAACATTGTAAATAATTTGCTCGATGCAAAACAAGCTGACTTTGAACATCAAAATGACCGAGTATATATTAACAGCAACAAAACGAAATTTAAAGCAGTTCTCAGACCACTCACGTATGTAGTACTTGGCATATGGTCATACTGCCAAAAACAGGTTACAAACAAAGACGTGCTGGGAACAGAGGCGGACACTTGGGGGGGGGGGGCAGGGGGGACTTCAGCCCCCCCCCCAATAATTTCGAAAGAAAGTACCAAATAACAAAAATTACAGCTATTTGATGAAGTTGCCATATTAATATTTGAATTCTGTTATTATATTTGCCTTCAGATGGCGCAGTATACATGTAAATTGACAAACACAAATTTTGCCGCTATTTTCCCGTTAGCATATATTATCAGAATCTCGCCTCAGCCCCCCCCCCCCAATATTTTGTGAAGTGTCCGCCACTGGCTGGGAATTAGTTTAGGTAGCGACCAGGGGCCGGTTGTACTAAAGGTGAATAGCGCTATCCACTGGACAGTGATTTTTTTTAACATTCGTAAAATTTTCCTTTGATTGTTATAAAACAAGATTAAGATTAATATTCATAAATTAAAGGCAGCTATGTTTATTTTCTCGGTCAATCTGAATGTCTCGTCGCTTTTTGGCCAATTTTGTGAAGGTTGGAAAAACACTATCCACTAGATAGCGCTACCCATTTGTAGAACTGGCCAAAATAGGACGAAACATTCGTAGTGTTCAACGAAAGAAACATAGCGGGCTTTAACGTATTAATATTCATTTTAATCTTCTAACGATCAAAGGCAAATTTTACAAATGATTTTAAAATTTGCTATCCAGTGGGTAGCGCTATCCAACTTTCGTACATCTGGCCCTAGAATTAAAATGATGAGAATGACCTCCAGTGCAAAAAAACTGTCTGGAACTACAGCCTTGCTGAGACTGGCAAAAAGATTTGTAATTGCATTACGTACTATGTATGCAACACGTTAGTCTTACTGTATTTTACCCACTGCTCCAACATGTGGAACGATGACAATTGCACTAATATCGACAAACTTTCCACATTGAAAAACGAGTGGCTCAAGTAATTACAGGATAACCTAACTAAGTAAGATCAAGAGGTACATTTGCAAGGTTGAAATGGGAGCCGATTGAGAATACTCTCACAAAACGAGAATTAATTATGAAATTCAAAGTCGTACAAGGCCAACTTTTAACATCACATGACAGATCTGTTCAATCTATGGCGAATAGCAGTTGAGAAGCAATACCTCCGAACTCTACCTAAAAAACCTCGTCGTGAAAAAGGCCCTTTCATTTCGCATTCCCGAAAGATATTGCCGAATGATGGCTGCCTAAAGTAAGCAAGTAAGTTCAACATCTCGCCTTGCATTGAGCTCGGTTAAGTCGAGCGGATCGACCATTAGAAATTTACGGTACCCTCCTCAGACGTCTACTGCAGCAGTTGTGAAAAATGTAACTGCATCCCAACCCTCTGCTCATACATTTTTAAGCGTGCATTGTTTTTTTGATATATAAGGACTTTACAGGTTGAGGGCGCTTTTCGGTGGCTCCAATTACGCTGAGCAATAGAATAGAATCGCTGCACTTGGTCACCGGCCATATTCCGAATTCTTCCGAAAGATATTGTCGATGGCTATGAACAACTCTCCACAAGGAATTTCAAAACTTTAGAAAACAATTACACTTCTAATTTGAGTGGAAGTAGTCTATGACAACTTTGTACGAGAGTTTTTTGAATTTGGAAGAAAGTGTTGAATCTGCAGGAATCCACTCGCTTTAGGTGCATGCTTCTTATGCTTTTGTATGTAAAGTAGTTTGCTGAACATAGCCTAGCTGGTATTATTTGTACGCAAATGAATGACGGGTCCCTCTAAAAGCAGCCCATAGCTGAAGGCTTACCGTTATTATATATGTCATAATAAAATAAATGAGTATTCGATACGGCACATGCAAAGTACGCTGTCTAAACTGGGCCTGAGTGCTGGTGATTTTATATTGAAAGTAGGAAGTGCTTTATTTACGGTCGCATCGTTAAGAACGGCAATCCTAATTCTGTTGCTCTAAATCTATTAAGAATCCGTATTGTCGTTTTACGTGTCTGTTCTTTGTTTGTTTATCAATTACCGATCTGTTTTCGTTTTGACCGTTCTGTCATTCAGCCAGTGTAGCGCCAGTACACGATGCCAGAGTAACTTGGCCAGTATGGCCAGTCTTTTCGTCCAACATCGATATTATTTGCTGAAACTGTGATTCCAGGGGCGACGTAGATACCAACGTGATAGACGTTGTCGCTATCGTGCGCGGCAACCATATCGCCGCGTTGCGGGGATTTCACCTTTGTCCAATAGTCCAATTTTTGTGCAGTTCCCCATCCACCCACTCCTGCACCTATGGGACCTCTAAAGAAACTGCGCGTTGGCATTTTTGCACCGGCTTCGATGCCGACATCGTACACAAAATAATTGCATTTGTTCGTGTTTTTCCCGTGCCCTGATGGACATGCATAACACCATTTCGTAGAGCCGACGTACTTTTCTGCTGTCTGCGCAATCTTTTCTCTGATGGCTGCCTAAAGTAAGCAAGTAAGTTCAACATCTCGCCTTGCATTGAGCTCGGTTAAGTCGAGCGGATCGACCATTAGAAATTTACGGTACCCTCCTCAGACGTCTACTGCAGCAGTTGTGAAAAATGTAACTGCATCCCAACCCTCTGCTCATACATTTTTAAGCGTGCATTGTTTTTTTCATATATAAGGACTTTACAGGTTGAGGGCGCTTTTCGGTGGCTCCAATTACGCTGAGCAATAGAATAGAATCTCTGCACTTGGTCACCGGCCATAGTAGGAGCATGCTAGCGAAGTAAAGTCTGTGTTCTACTTGGTGAAATAGGTTATGAAGTGGCTTGTGCGATAAGTTGTTGCAAAACGTACAAAGCGATTCACTCACATTGTTATCATGGGCGTACGGGCTGGGGGGAGGGGCACAGGACTCCCGAAAGCTTACACGGTTGGGCATTAGAGCTGAACTCCACGTGTCCTTCGGGCAATTAATAAAAAGCTAAAAGGTGCAAACTGAACTGAATTAATTTGACTATGAAAGATCATCAAGCAACTTGCTAGTTGCAATGAGCATAGAAGGGCCTTTTTTGGCAGCTTCAGTTGAGTTAGATTAAGACCTCGATTCTTCTAGTCGCTAAAAGTAGTTAAACAAAAATAAAATAGCCCTGAACAGGACCAAAATGAGGTTTATGTAATTGCAAGAGTGCTTGAAAACGGTCATTTCGCCGAGCTAGAGCCTTAAAATTCTCGAAATTTTCTCCCTCGGCGCCAACCATGGTGGCACCGAGAGAGAGAGTCGGCCCCCCTATTCCTAGCAAGCGCCCTACGCCCCTCATATTATATTATGAACACATGGCAGTCTGGCAAAATGATGCTGTGCCCCCCCCCCCTCCAAACAAGGAGACGCTCGTACGCCCATGTCGTTATCTTTTACGATGCGCAAAAACTATAATGGGGGTTGGGAAAGGTCAAGTCTATATTAGACGGCGGTGACTTTGCCTCTATGGGTGGGGCTAAGCGCTGGAGCGGAGCCACGAGAGCAAATTTACAGCTTCATTCCATGTTTAAAACGAGCGCCATGTCTGTGCAAGCAAATTTATGTTAAGTAGTCAAATTTACCAAATCAGGACTGCTAAATATCCATCCGCAAACTGTAGTTGAAGAAAATATGAAAGCAAGGAACAATGAAGCCAAAGTGCAACTTTTCATGTTTTGTCGTCGTGTGAATATCCTAAAAAAATGGTGGAAATTAATATAGGCCTTCGCAAACTACGACGATGATCGTTTACTTTTATGTTAAGTACTTTTAAACGATTAGGAAATATTTCCCTGTCTAACGCAGACATCTCTGTTAAGTGTGGAAACGGTTCGAAAATGTGGACCTCTTTGATGCAGACACTTTGTCAGGTGCGAACTATTTATTCACTTAGTTAAAACTGGTAACCTCAGACTTATTGATTTATTTGGACTCGATGGAACTCTGGCTTCTTGCCTTATTATTATCACGTTGACTTGTTTAGACCTCGAGGATTTGTATCCTAATTTTTGCGAACATTTATTTTATACATTTATATCTTTATGAAACATTGTAATTAGGAGGTCTAGTGATTCGTCAGTTCATGCTGTTTAATGTTATCCTCGTTAAGTAAAGATTTTAATCAATCAAACATTTTTGGCACTTCTAAAACGCGTAAATCTTGGTAGAATGTGACTCCCTCTCGAAAATGTGGACGCTTAATGCAGCTTCTTAAAGGCAAATCGTAACTTAAACAAAGGCTTGACTTACCAAATTTAATTGGTGGAAGATCCTGAACGAAGATCGTGTATGTTCTCAAGCCAACACCAATCTGGGCAACAATTCTTCGAAAAAACGCATTTATGTTAACAGTGGTACTTACCAGAAGCTTGAGCTATAGTTCCGCTTCTGCTTTTTTCAACAGGAATCAAATACCGGGAGAGCAACGAACCAGTAATGCACTGTAGGGGTGCGGTTATTGACAGAGCTTTTCTGAGAGCAAGTATTTGCTTTAGGGTACTACGCATTAGCACAACTTGCACAGGCTCAAATTATCTGTGATACATTGAATATAAGCAAGAAATAGTTGTGTGCGGGAGACAGTTGTAGTGTTTTTGCATTGCGTGTGGTAGAAACCAAATATCAAACATGTTTCGGTCACGCGTGACAAAATGTTCTTGTGTGTCAAGAGCAAGTGTAAGAAGCTTTATAATTCAAAAGACGACTAACACCTAAATCGAGAAAAAACCTCTTTGATTGCTAAACATCTTTTTCATTTCATTTCTTCTAACTGGGAGTTTGCCAACATGGGGAGTCGGCCAATTCCACCCTCTGTGACCTTATTAATTCCTTTCAATATATCTTCAGCAGGCAAGGTCTTCTGTTTGCATGTCTAAATACGACTAGTTTCTTTGCTCACATCGACCAGCTAAACATTTTTGTAGTACAAATAAAATTGATATTCTTGGTATTTAGACTCTATATAACCTCTTAGCAGATTGCGCTATCAGGCTTATGCGATCAGGCTATGGTGTTGCCAGAAGAGATCGTCCTCTTGGTGGTGGTGTTTGTTTGTTTATGAAAATAACTATATGTCTAGACTTCAAAAATGATTTACAAAGTGAAAATCTTGAGCTGATTTATGTTGAGATACGTAGACCTCATTCCAGGCCATTCTTAGTAGCACCTTGCTTCAGCTGACTTCTTTATTCCCCAATTCTCGCTCTTTCAGCTCTTGAGTACGTAACTGATGAAATTGATGCTGAAAATAGCGAATTCTGCTTTTCTGGAGACATCAATTATGATGCCCCGTCTGAACGCCCTGATTGCCATACTATATTGATCTACTCAATACGTGCAATATCTTTACGATATCTCAGATTGTAACAGAGTCTACTTAAGTTGCAAATACTTCTGATTCGTTCATTGTGAGCAGTAAGCGGTGCTATTTACCAGAGGCTTGAAAGAGTGTTCCGCTTCAGCTTGTCTCAACATGAAACAACACCCGAGAGAGCGATGAAGCAGTAAAGGTGTAACATGATGTGATATCATTTCCCTGTAAAAAGGGGTGCCATTTTTCGTATAGGTTACCTGAAATTGCACGTTGCTCGACTCATCTGTGGTACATTAAGTATAAGCAAAATATGGTCGTGTGCGGGAGATAGGTGTGGTGTTTTTGTCAATCGGGTCGTAGAAACCAAATATGAAATATGTTTCGGTCACGTGTGACAAAATTTTCTCGTGTGCCAAGAGCATATGCAAGAAGCTTGTTAACAAGATAGTTAATAAGATTTTGGCTATTTATTAGCGAACATTAAGTTTGTTTCATGTTCGTTCGTAAGCATATTTTGATGGGCCTATTCACGGAAGGAGGGACTTTTACATTTTGTGTTGGTATACATTTTAGTACTTGAAAATGTACCAATGAAGTGAAACAAATGTACCAGTGAAATGTACTAGTGAAGTGAAACAAATATTTTTAGTTCTGTTCAGGTGGCGAAATATTATCCTGCTTACCACGTAAACTTTTCATCTATACTCGTATCGAGATCGAAATTTAGCCCTTTCAATTGCATCTCAACTTTGTATGCTTTCAAGCAATCAATCAACTGCATGCTTTACCATTTCATCGCTGCGTCCTAGAAATATGTTCTTTGTCTGGTCGTTTGCTTTTCTCTTGTCGGTCTTCTCTTTTTCATTCAACGCCCGCCTATTTGTGAAACTAGAAATTGAAAAGTTGCTGACTAAACAAATATCATTCCGGTAGACGGGAAAATTGCGTTCATATGGACAAAATAATATTCCGCCAGCCATGATTTTGCCTTTCCACTAGCGACATCTCTGTAAGAGGACAAAATTTCGTCTCTTGGCCGTTTTGGTTCAACCAAGGCTTCAGGCTGGATCTGAACGAAAACGTGTTTATTTCAGCAGTGTTGGCCACCATCGACAAAGTGATATATGGAAAAGTAGTAAATCACGAAACACAACAAATAAAATTTCAGTGTGTATTTGAATACTATTGTTATTGTTCTTACATTGTTTTAATGTAACTACAATCGAAAGCTAAATTATCGCTGTTCATGCACCGAACGTTCTTATGTCAGATGATAGCTGAAAACTCAAGCATGTTCTGATTACTTTTCTTTCATGTGCTTGGAGCAATCGTCGTCGCTTTCGTCTTTCTCCATACAGTCTTGAAAACACCCAGCCTCTTCGTACTCGAGCTTATGCTCGATTGCGCATGAGATACATTGGTTAACGCAATGGTTCTCAGTCGGACCTTCACCAATAGAAGCGGAAGTGAAAAGTATAAACAGGAATATTGCGACAAGGTGTTTCATTTTTCTAAAAGAACACATCAACAGAAATTAAAATAGCAAATCGAACATATTACTTATCCTATAGTTTTGGAAAGTTAAACAGGTACATGCAGGGTGCTTGAGCGGAAAAGGTAATCGAACTTCAACAGACAGCTAGATTCCAAATCTTGAACGCTCTCATTTTTACTTAGAAACAAAGAAATCAGTAGCTTTTGAGTCACACTTTTCTTGAAAACAACATTCATTTTGATCAGCTTTTTTCATGCGCCCTGAACAATTGAACAATTAGTAAACACGAACCGTAAACGTGGATTATACAAAGTTACGATTCACTTTGAACAAAGTATCTTATACAAAATGAATAAATGAGTAGATATTAAATGAACAGTTGAGAAATTACACTTTACAAGGAAAGGTTGACCAGTATATTGAAGAGTAGCTTGATTTTTCGTTTTGATTTTCTACAATTTGTGTGCGTCTACCTAAAATCAACTTCTACATTCTTTTGTACAAAACTATGTGATAAGTTTTTATTAGAAGCATAATATATGTCACTACACCAGACAACTAGAGAGATCTACACATTCTACAGAAGACAACAACAAAAACAGGAAGTTCTATTCTTAACACAACGCGATTCACATCGGGTACTACTACTAACACTCCCACTTGACGAGTGTTGTAGTTCTACATGCTATAAAATGTTTATCAGTTTTGACACGAGTTAATACACGCTTTGCACCCCCATCTTGCGACTCAGTTCACCAAATCTCTGTTTGGCTACTGCGTTAGTCAAAATGTCTGCCTTCATCTTTTCCGTTGGACAGTAAACTAGACGAACATCTTTCCATTCAACACTTTTTCGATCAAAATGGTACTTAATGTCATTATGCTTCGTCCGCAAGTGATCCTTCGGATTCTTCGCCAAAGGTATTGTACCCTGGTTATCCTCGTATATGGCGGTAGCATCTTTCTGATTGAATCCAATGCTAGCAAGCAAATTCTGCAACCAAATAGTTTCTTGTGCTGCAGAGCACAACGCTACGTACTCCGCTTCAGTTGAGGATAAGGCGACAACTCTTTGTCTCTCTGATTTCCTGGAAACTGTTGCATTTCCCAATTGAAACACATATCGTCTTGTGGATTCTCTTGATATTATATCACCAGCCAATCAGCGTGTGCACAACCACAAAGGTTAAAATCTTCTTTCTTTGACGCTTCAAATTTTAGACCGTAGACTAATGTCCCTTTGATGTACCGGAAACTTCTTTTCATTCCAATCCAGTGCTCTTGTCCAGGGCTTGACATAAACTGACTCAATGCTCCCACTGCAGATGATAAATCAGGTCTTGTTGCAACCGCAGCGTGCGTTAGGGATCCAATTGCAGCGTGATATTCCTTCGTCTGTGCAGGGTCGTCTCCGTCTGCCAGTTTTTCATACTTCTTTCCTGTTTCCATTGGAGTTGATGCTGGTTTGCATTTGTTCATACCAAATCTTTTCAACACGGTTTCAAGGTAGGCTTTCTGACTAATCGTAAGTTCCTTTGCGTTTCTATGGGCGTCCAAAGGGGACAAAATTATGAACATACACACAATCAAGTCGAACTCTTGTAAACAACATGAAAGCTCATGAGTGTGATACGAAACACTCACAAGCGACATTCGAACCACGCGTAAAAATGTTGAACCTCGCGCACGCAAGTCGAAACGTCACGTGCGAGAAAGTCCATTGCCCGCACAGTGACACACAAAAAATAGTCGAACTTTCTTCGTGGGGGTTCGGCAAATTAGAGGGCTAATTTTTCAGGCTGATAATTTTATCAAAGAATAACAGGAGGGGGGATATTGTATAAAGACTTTTGTATGTAAAATGGCCGGTGCCAGACGAGAATTTTTTTGCATCATTGGAAGGAGATTTATGCAGCGGTATTGAAAGTGCACAATACTGGTTGGCCAGGCTAGGAAATGTTAAGGAAATACTAAGTTTATTTTATACGAGGACCAACGATCCTCACCACTACCAACATCACCTCTTTGACCTAATCACGAATTTAATCGATGCCGTCTGGTGACCCACGGTTCTGTTTGGCATCGCAGCGTCGCGTACCGCAGAATTGAGGCTTCGGTGGCAAAGTCACTAGAACACGAACCTTTTTTAGCAATGAGGCCGTGGGTTCGATTCTCAGCGCGGACTTAATTTTCTCATGTGAAAAGAGTCCGTCAATAACTCTGCCGAAACTCGTAAGTTTCCCCTGCGGTACTTTGGTTTCCTCCTGCAGGAAAAGTTGACAGGGTGGGCTAGGATAAACAGATTATGAAAGTTAAAATTGGCTGTAGTAAAAATAGACAGTTTAGGGTAATATACATATGCATATTGTACATGTTAGAAATCATTGTAAATAGTTACGCAATGCAGCCTTTGCTGCTGAGTAACTATGTGCAACCTGTCTATCTATCTAACCGTCTAATATAAATGTTACTTGAGCTCCATTTCACTATTCAGATGAAGTAGGTCGACCTCAACGAATTCTTTAAGGTGCTCGCTAGAAAACACCATCTCCTCGAAGTTCTCCTTGTGAGTGCAAGGCAAAGGGCAATATCCACCCGGCACCGAAGACAGAGATCGTCGTGAAGAAAACGTAGCTGTGATTCAGTCCGAGGATAAGGTCAGCGAGGACAACCTATTTCATCTGAATAGTGAACTGGAGCTCTAGTGACATTTATTTTAGACTGTTCTACCAATTCTGCGGCACGCGACGCTGCTATGCGAAACAGAACCGTGAGTCTCCAGACAGCATCGATTAAATTCGTGATTAGGTCAAAGAGATGATGTCGGTAGTGGTGAGGATCGTCGGTCCTCGTATAAAATAAACTTAGTATTTCCTCAACATTTCCTGGCCTGGCCAACCAGTATTGTGCACTTTCAATACCGCAATTAATTAAAGACCAAACAGTGCTGCATAAATCTCCTTCGAATGATGCAAAAAAATTCTCGTTTGGCACCGGCCGTTTTACATACAAGTCTTTATATAATATTCCCCCCCCCTGTTATTCTTTGATAAAATTATCGGCTTGAGAAAATTAGCACTCTAATTTGCCGAACCCCCCAAGAAGAAAGTTTGACTATTTTTTGTGTGTCACTTCGATTTAAGTGTGCGAGCAATGGACTTTCTCGCACGTGACGTTTCGACTTGCGTGCGCGAGGTTCAACATTTTTACGCGTGGTTCGAATGTCTCTTGTGAGTGTTTCGTATCACACTCATGAGCTTTCATCTTGTTTACAAGAGTTCGACTTGATTGTGTGTGTGTTCATAATTTTGTCCCCTTTGGACGCCCATGGCGTTTCTGTCCTGTTTTACTGACATATACCGAGACAGTGATGAATCTCGCCCAAACCTTCCATCTGGAATCGCTCTTTGAACTTGGCTTTCTCTTCATCCAGCATTTTGACATCCTTTGACGCTAATATGACGTCATCAACGTACAAGGCAATTATTATAAGGCATTTCATTCCCTCTGTACCTTCCGTTTTCGAGTAGACACATGGATCAGCACTACTTTGAACATATCCCAATGCTTTCAAGAATTGATCCATCGCATTATTCCAACATCTGGCTGATTGTTTCAAACCGTATAGACTCTTTTACAACTTACACACCATATCAGGACATTCTTCGTCAATGTAGCCTTAAGGCTGTTTCATGAAAATTTCGTTTTCAAGTTCCCCATTCAAAGAAGCAGTTTTAACGTCCATTTGGTGAATTTCTAGATCTAGTTGGTTTGCGATTGCCAGAACAGTTCGGATAGAATTGTATCTTGCAACAGGTGCGAATATCTCACCATAATCTTCTCCAGGTTCTTGCAAATAACCTTGAGCCACCAAACGAGCTTTGTAATGGCTAACGGTTACGTTTGCATTCCTTTTTACTTTAAACACCCACTTGCATCGAACGATATTTTTGCCTTCGGGCAAATCTATACCAACTCCCAGGTGTGGCTGCTCACTTATGATTCCACTGGCATGGATTAGAAATATGCACTTTTAAAACCCGTTATATTTTTGTGGACAAGTTTCTTGAAGGTGTTCCCTTGACGTTACCTTACCAGGAATGTGAATGTGAAGCTCAGTGATGTACTCTTTGTTCCGAAAATACGAAATAAATTGATGTCACGCCCCTCAATGATAGAAAAAGGAGCTGAAGTCCAATTTAAAGGCCAATTGTACAGCATTGGACACAAGCATGGAAAGTTGTATAAGCTGAATTCCAAGCCATTGGAATCATGTTGCTTTGGAGATTCTGGAGATAAAGATAACTCTCTATCATTGTGGCATGATCGTTTTGGCCATCTGGGCTACGAAAATCTGAAGATGTTGAATGAAAAGTCCATGGTAACTGGTTTGAATCTTTATTCAAAGGATAAATTTGATCAAAGTTGTGAAGGCTGTACCAACCTTTTCCATAAGCTTGTACTTGTACTGGTTTTCTGAATGCAATGAAGCTAGTCATTCGTTTCTTATCTGAAGTCATATGCTGCGAAGCTCCAGAGTCAATTCGCCATTCATTTGGCGTTTGGGCAGAGTTACTTGCTAAAGCAACTTCCGAACTTTCAACAGCTAATTCTGACATACTTGCAACTGTATGTGCAAACTCATCGAGCGATGCCTTTTTTGCATCTGCTTTCTTTTACAATCTCTCACAAAATGACTTCCTTTTTACAGTAGTGGCATCTGAACTTTTTTGCATCAGACTTCTTTCGTTCTGAAAATTTTCTGCTGAACAGACCATCTTGATGCGCGTCATCAGTTCCACTTTTCGCGCTTTCGCCATACATCTTGTCGAATTCATGAATTAATCTGTCACACACGTAATCCCACGTTAATTTATCTTCCGCAGTAGTTTCCAATGCTGTTATTAAGGGCTCTAATCATCAGGAAAACTACTAATCAAAATGATGACCAAATCTTTCTCGGCCATAGCATCATCTGCTTCTAAGTGCTCCGATAAAGTTTTGATGTAATTGACATCATTAATCATATTTGTACCTTTTTCCATACGAGCGGAATAAAGTTTTTTCCGATAAAATATCTTGCGAGATAGCAATTTCTTCTGGAAATGACTTTCAAGATTCTCTCAGGCTTCCTTCGCGTTTGCAGCTGAGTGAACATAAATTTGTAAATTTGTTGCAACAGATGAGCATACCGAAGCGAGCGCCAGATTTTCTCTCTTCTTGAATTTTCTTTGTTCTTCCGCTGTTGCATCATTGGCCAATGTCTCTGTTCCCGTAGTAATATCCCACAGATCTTTTCCAACAAGATACATTTTCATTTGAAACTTCCAGCTATGATAGTTTTTCCCGTTCAACTTTTGGACTTTGAAGGCATTGTCGTCCGTCGCCATTTCAATAAGTGACAAAATCGGATTATTAAGTCGCGAATCTAAGCTTCAAACGTTATTCCAAGAAATAATTCACAACATAGCAACACTTCAATGAAATTTCTTTAGTGATCTGGGCCCATAGCCTAATTAGTTTTTATTAGAACTATAATATATTTCACTACACAAGAGATCTACATATTCTACAGAAGACAACAACAAAAACAGGAAGTTCTATTCTTTACACAACGCAAGTCACATGCGGTACTACTTCTAACACTATACTCTGCAAGAAATCGAAGGAAAATGTAGAAATAAACGTAAAGAAGTGTGCCAGATATTAGGGAGTATACGATCCACAACGCGGCAGCTCAATGTATATAATTTATAGTCTCAAGAAGTCCCAAGTGTATTTGCAACCTGCGTAGTGACTACTATGACCACGAATTAACAAACCGCCAAATTGATGTCGCATGGTCGAGCCGTACCGCGTCTTAGGGCCTGTTCATATGGGCGAAAGTTATCCCAGTTAGCGAGGAAACTTTTTTCTGCAAATTTGGAAGCGAGATCTCGCCTTATTAACAAATAGTACGAAAAGTTCGATTGCGTTCATATGAGACGAAAAGTTTTCCCGCTTACCGAGATCTCGCTTGTTGAAAGGCGAGATCTCAGCGGGATAAAATTCTCCCCATATATGAGCGCAATTTTCCCGCCTACCGAGATCATTTTCTGTTAAGTCAGCAACTTTTCGACATGTAATTTAACAAAGTGGCGGGCGTAGACGTCACAGTCGAAAACTTTCCCCGGTAAGCGGGATAACGTTTCATCATATGAACAGAACTATAAACTGTTTGGCTGGTCGAAAAGTTTCCTCGCCAACTGCATGGGATAATTACTTTGGCCCATATGAACAGGCCCTAAGATCGTAAACCCTCTATTATGATTTAAATAACGCTAGTCGTAGCGGTCAAGCGAAATAGCGGTATATCTCTACTTCTCTACTGTAAATAACTTACACTGACTTGTGGCCTGAAATTAACTCTGTTATCGGTAGACTTCAAACAGTATAGTGACAATCTTTAAACTGACTTTAATGTTTCATCGTGTTCGATTTGACGCTTGAACAGCTGATGATTGCATTTTTATTATACCACCGTATTGCTACCCGTTTTGTCATAATGGTGTTATTTTTCAACTTATTGTATTTTCAAACTATAAAAAACTAAAGTACTGTGATGTGGTTAATCTCAGTCTTTTGAAATTCTTTGTGATCTTTATTTTTCGTGTTTTTCCAGAAAGTGTACATGATTTATGGTTTGCTCTTCAATAAACTCATCTATGCCGATACGAGTAGTTCATCATTCTACAATGGACCCCTTTTTGTGGTGTTTTCACAAAAGAGGGTTCGATTTCGAACTTTGAGCAAAATAGTAATAACCTACATAAATTTGTTAACTGAAATTTATTCTGTTATCGGCTGACTTGAAACTTTAGAATGAAAATCTTTCGACCGACTTCAATGTTTTATCGTGTTCGATTTGACCCTTGAACAGTCGATGGTGACAACAGGGCACAATATACTACCCTACTGCAACCCGTTTCATCAAATGGTGTTATTTTTTAACGCATTTTATTCCCAAACATCAGGTTTCATGGTTATTCAGGGTTCATTATCTAATGCTGAAAAAGCTAGTCCATGATACTACCATGGAACCTTTTTATGATGACAGGTATACGTCTTGCAGAGCAACAAATTTCCAAGCTTTCTACCATTTACACTAAACAGAAACAAAAACAAACTTTGCAGTTGGATATAGCTAATAGAAATAATAGACATAGAATGCGTATTGATGACGAATCATGTCTCCACTTTTTCACCGTGCCTGCCCAGTGAACTACATACATGGAAGGCGAAGTTCGGCAAAAAAAGTGAAGCCAAAGATGGCGGAAATTGAAGGCATTCTTGCGCGTCAGTTTTAGTCCCCTTGCGTGCGCGGTCAACTTTAGTGTGCGGAGTACCCTGGATTTCTCGAACAGTAATGGAGTGATATAGAACAGTGTCATGTGATTGTTCCGAACTGTTCTGATTACACCAAGTTTGAAGTAGGGGCAACTGGAACACAACATGTGACGCTGCCCATTTTCACGTGACCGAAAATGGTTATTACAGATGTGCATTAATTTACACCACATAGGGTGTTATTTTAAGGATTTAATCGTTATATATCGCTGTTTGTCTATATTTTACTCTGTGAATGTCAAAGTTAGGTGAGATCAAGAAGTAAAAAGTCTGAAAAGTCCATTTAGATAAGACAAGACTGAGCATTATCCTACAGTGAATTATGTTAATACTTAATAATGAATATTGTTATGCATGGTTTGACGCATATGAAATGAACTAAGCATGTTCCAGAATAGTGTGTGCACTCCATTACGTATTGTTCCAGAACACTGTGCAATACGGGACTGAAAATGACGCGCAAGAATGCCTTCAATTTCCGCCATATTTGGCTTCACTTTTTGATTACGCAAATGACTGAAGTTGGCCTTCCATGTATATAGTTCACTGTGGGTGCCCTTTTGAATGTACACCATATATTTCGTCGACCGATTTACTATTTACAAAATACAAACTAAACATGTTCAAACAACACTCGAAAGCCTTGCTGCTTGAGCAAAAGTCCCGAAATCCCGCCAAATTATTATTGCGAGAGTCCGAACCAAGTAAAAATGCCCTTTTAAATCTGCCATTTTGTTGAGACAAAGTTTTGACTAAAGCGAGATAGGGAATTTGCATTTATGTCTATAATTTTTATGAGTTGGATGTGCTGAATAGCGAAAAGAACAAAGTATTTCTTCAATCATATAGGCACGACACCGTGGATCCTTCAATTATGTAGACGTTGGAAAAGCAACTGCTGTACACTTACGATTACCCTGGGCTTATCTGTTCCTTCATAAGTCAAAAAATGTTTCTTGTGAATATTTTTATGGTATGATGTAATATTCATTTCGAAGGAAATTGCACCCTAGGGCCTGATCAGATGAAAACGGGTTGTACTCTGCCAGCTAGCCGACTATCACGGCTTACAACAACAAAATTTTTAACTGTTCATTTGGAACCGAGTTGTATACTCGCTCCGGAATTATTTCGTGGCGCTAAGTTCGGCGTAGTTTATTGTTTTGCACTCGAGATCAACTCGTATGCGCTATCGATAGAAACTGATTCCTTCCTATGATTAGTCCTTCAAAATGGAATGCAAGCAGGAGATTGTCGCGCTTGCATGCATTTTAGTTTCTGCAAACAATAAATTTACGAACTATTGCGCGCGTTAGCATGTCGTTTAAAATAAACGTAAGCAAAATGAAACTTTGCAGTTGAATATGCTGCATAGCTACTAGCATTGTGCTTTTCTTCATTTATATATACACAACACTTCATTTATGTAGACATTAGAGAAGCAAGTGTTGTAAGCTTTCGATAGGCCTTGAACGTATAACCGGAGGGAGCGAGGCTGATGACTTTTACAGATTGTTAAATTGCGAGGTCTTTGGCTTTTGAATAATGTTTTTTTATATCAATACTTGTCTTGATAAGCATTTTTCATACACCCTGGATAAACTGAACATTAAACGAACAGCGAACATGAAATAAACAGTTACAATTCATTGTGAACAAACTCTGTTGTACGCAGTATAAAAAATGAATAAATGTTAAATGGAAGAGTTGATATATGAGAAATAACAGTTAACCTTTACCAGGAAGGCTGACCAATAGCTAAGTGGAATACTTACATTAACTGGCAGTTTGATTTTCACTGTCTTATTGGTAGACTTCAACAAGTTGAATGAAAATCTTTAACTTTGATTTGACGCTTCAACAGTTGATGATGGCATGAGCACATTACACCACCCTACTGCAAACTGCTGCATGTTCCATCATAATGGTGCTATTTTTCATTTCATTGTATTTTCAAACTCTAAGAAAGTGAACTAGTTTCATTTGATTGTTCTCAATCTTTTGATGTTGAACGTTGTTCGGATCGTTTATTTCCATGATTTTTGTCGGATTTTTCGCGTGATCATTTTAAAACTTGCCATGATTTTGTAATTTTTCGTCTGGTGTTGCGTCTTTCTCCGATTTTGCGATTCTTTAGCAAGTTTTCTTCTTTTTCAAGATTTGGACAGGATTTCTTTCGTCACTTTTGCTTTTTCTAACGATTATGGCTTTTATGGTTTTTTAGCGTTTTGTTAATGTTTAATTTCCTATAGAATTTTTTCGTGATTTTTCTGAAATTAGACGTGATTTAAATAAGCGGTTTGCCTTTCGAATTAGAGCCAGATGCCGGTAAAAGTAGTGCATTATAAACTGTAAGGTTGGATGAAGTACACACTGGGTGTGTGGACTTCATCTAACCTCGCCTGGTCAAAACATGTTGAATGTCTAGCACACAAACAAGTAACATGTTGAGCTATATAAGAAGGTCGATACAAGTCGATCTAAAATCTATCTCCGTTCGTCGCACCCTGTATCTGTCCCGAGTCCGATCCCAACTATGTTATCGCTCTCAAGTCTGGGCTCCCCAATTAGTCAATGTGATCAAGCGTACGGAAAGCGTTCAAAGAAGAGCTACCAAATACATTTTGGATCTTCCCTTCTTCTGTGAGGTCAGTTACAACCAGGGGCTGGATACGTTAGATTTGATTCCTGTATGCTACTGGCATGAATTTCTCGATATGACTTTCTTCTCTAAATGCACTCGTGGAATGATAGTCATTAACAACGAACTACTATAACTACAGTCCAGAAAAGGGAAAGAGCGACAAGATCTGCTGATGTGAATTGTTTGATGTTCGCAACAAAAAAATGCATGACCACAACAAACCATTTCTGGCGAGATCAACGAGAGTTTGGAACGTTTTACCATGCAAAAGACAAGACAGACAAAAACACTACATTTTGCAGATTTAAAATCGGACTTCTGAAATACTATAAACCTGCCTTGCGAACTGTCTACAACGCAGAGGATCCACGAACTTGGAAACCTATATGTTTGTAGTGTAACATGTCTCGTAATCTATCCTGTCCTATTACGTGCTGTAGTTAGGTTTTTAGAGGGACTATAATTCTGTGTGAGGAGGTGCTCCAATTTAGCCCTTTTTTTTAATGTTGTCTTGTGTTCTGTTAAGGGCCGCTGTAAGTGGCGAAAGCTGTAGCGTTTACCCAGCCACGTCAGTATATATATGATGTTGTCATAAAAACAACTACCATAGCGAACTTGGAGCAAAATTGTAATAACCTACAGTGACTTGCCAAAAGTTTAAATACACTGATTATTTTTTGAAGAAAATGACATCTTCTCATACATTTACAGTTGAAGCTCGTTTTAAAAGAATGTTTGCATATCCCACATTATTTATGTCCACATTATTGATAAAAATACTATTTGCAAAGACAGCTCCTGTACAACGGGAGAGCCCATTGATTGAATTTAAGCCAAAAAGTACAGAGATGGTCATGAAAGCAAGAACTTCCTACTAAATATTAAAAAATATCTAGCAATGATACACCTTGCGTTTACGTGTTTTACATGCCATCAGAAAGTGTTATGTATGTTGCATCTTTCGATGTTGAACAAGTTTTGTGAAAAAAGGTAGTGGAATGTAGCATAATATTGAACTCTTTAGGCTTGCATTTAAACTTTTGGAAAGTCACTGTACATTACGTTGTAATATGGAAAATATAAAGAGGACCTGTTTTGGACAAACCATGAGTGCCGGCGCACTCTACGTCACACTAAAACACACTGTCGTCATTTCTAAGGATCTGTTCATACGAGGAAAAGTATCCCACCAAACAAATGTATTTAGTTCTGTTCAGATGGGGAAAGGTTATCCCGCTCACTCGGTAAAGTTTTTAGCTGTATTCGTAATGGGATCGAAATTTAGGCCTTTCAATTTTATCTCAACTTTGTACGCTTTCAAGCAATCATTCAACTGCTCTACCATTTCATCGCTGCGTCCAAGAAACATGTCCTTTGTCGGGTCATTTGCTTTTTCTCTTGCCGGCTTTCTCTTTCAGTCATCGCTCGCCATTTTGTTAAATTAGAAAAGTTGCTGACTAAACAAAAAATCATCCCGGTAGAAGGAAAAATTGCGTCCATATGGGCAAAATAATGCCCTGCCAGCCATGATTTTGCCTTTCCACAAGCGACATCTTTGTAAACGGGAAAAAATTGGTCTCTTGGCCGTCTTGGTTGAATCCAGGCTTCAGGTTGGATCTGAACCAGAACGTGTTTATTTCAGGGATTTGGGGCACCAGCGAAAAACTGATATACGGAAAAGTAGTACATCACGAAGCACAACAAATAAAATTTCAGTATATTTGAATACTATACTTGCTGTTCTTACATTGTTTTAATGCAACTACAGTGTAAAGCTTAATCATCTTTGTTCATGCACCGAACGTTCTTTGTGTCAGATGATAGCTGAAAACTCAAGCATATTTTGAGCGCTTCTTTTTCATGTGCTTGGAGCAATCGTCGTCGCTTTCGTCTTTCTCAATACAGTCTTCAAAACACCCAGCCTCGTCGTACTCCGGCTTATGTTCGGTGTAACATGAGATACATTGGTTAACGCAAGGCTTATCAGTGGGATCTTCTTCACCAATAGAAGCGGAAGTGAAAAGTACAAACAGGAATATTGCAACAAGATGTTTCATTTTGCTAAAAGAACACATCAACAGAAATTAAAATAGCAAATCGAAAATATTACTTATCGTACAGTTTTGGAAAGTTAAACAGGTACATGCAGGGTGCTTGAGCGGAAAAGGTAATCGAACTTCAACAGACAGCTAGATCTTCCAAATCTTGAACGCTCTCATTTTTACTTAGAAACAAAGAAATCAGTAGCTTTTGAGTCACACTTTTTTTGAAAACAACACTCGTTTTGATTGGCTTTTTTCATGCGCCCTGAACAATTGAACCATTTGTAAACACGAACCGTAAACATGGATTATACAAAGTTACGATTCACTTTGAACAAAGTATCAGTTAAAACTTGAAAACTTTCAAGACTGTGATCCCACACCTTTAACGTGGCCACCGTCTCTCTGAACGCACAGTTGACATCGACATAGCATGCCTTTCACTGCAAACTTTACAGTTTCGCTAAAAACTTTAACTAGTTAAAAACTTTAACTAACCTCAAGTTATGCGTTTAGTTTGTAAAAACATGATTGGCGAGGGAGTAAGCAATGCATTGGACGTCTTTGTTTAGAGATATATGTTTATTGAACTGGTTCAGTGATTACAATATTTACAATCACTTCCGTCATGAATATATATATGAGGGATATTTAGAACTAAATGTCCCTCATTTAGTATTCATGGGAAATACGTTAGTAAACGTCCCTGTAAAAACAAAAGAAACCGAGGTAATCATGTTATTATAGCGCTTAGCAATGCTTTGGCACTAATTATGCAGTGAAATTGAGGTCGAGCCGTACCTCGTCGTAGATCGTAACTTCTCTATTATGATTTGAATAACGCTACTCGTAGCGGTCAAGCAAAATAGCGGTATATCTCTGCCTCTGTATAGTAAATAACTTACCTTGACTAGTAGCCTGAAATTCACTCTCTTATCGGTAGACTTCAAACAGTATAGTGACAATCTTTTAAACTGACTTCAATGTTTCATCGTGTTCGATTTGACGATTGAACGGCTGATGATCGCTTGCATGGGAGTATATTATACCACCATATTGCTACCTGTTTTGTCATAATGGTGTTATTTTTCAACTTATTGTATTTTCAAACAATAAAAAACTAAACTAGTTTAATTTGGTTAATCTCAGTCTTTTGAAATTCTTTGTGATCGACTAAACCCATGGAAAATTCACTCCATTTTTGCTAGGATTCTTCGATTTTTTTGCTATTTTTTATTTCATGATTTTCTCTGATTCTTCATGTGGTCATTTCGTAATTTCCATGAATTTGTGATTTTTTCTCTGACTTTGCGTTTTTCGGTTTTCTTTTCAAGATTTATGCATGATGTATTTGGTCTGTTTTGATTTTCTAAACGATAATGACTTTTTATGAATTTTAACGTTTTGGCAATTTTTTGTTTTCTTTAACATCTTTCGTGGTTTTCCTGAGAGTGTGCGTGATTTAATTTAATGGTTTGTTCTTTAATAAACTTATCGATGCCGATAAGAGTAGTTCATTATGCTACAATGGACCCTTTTTTGTGGTGTTTTCATAAAAAAGACGGTTCTATTGTGAACTTTGACCGAAATAGTAATAACCTACATTAATTTGTAGTCTGAAATTTATTCTGTTATCAGCTGACTTGAAACTTTTGAATGAAAATCTTTCGACTGGTTATCGTGTTCGATTTGACCCTTGAAAAGTTAATGATGAAAAGAGGGCACAATATACTAGCCTACTGCAACCCGTTTCATCATATGGTGTTATATTTTAACGCACTGTATTCCCAAACATCAAGTTTCATGACTCTTCAGGGTTGATTGTCTAATGCCGATAAAACTAGTCCTTTATGCTAACATGGAACCTTTTTATGATGTCTTGTACCTCTTGCAGAACAACAAATTTTGAAGCTTTCGACCACGGATCTACCAGTTACACTAAACGGAAGCAAAAAAGACCTTGCAGTTGGATGACCCTTCGCTCTTCCTCTTGCCAGCCGTTTTCTCTTCAGGTATTCCCAGCCATTTTGTTAAATTACAAATAATTGAAAAGTTGCTACCTAAGCAGAAAATGATCATGGTAGACGGGAAAATTGCGTTCATATGTGCGAAACAATAACACGCCACCGACTGTGATTTCGTTTTTTCATCAGTGACATCTCTATAAGCGGGAAAAACGTTCGTCTTTTTTTGCCCGTTTTGGTTGAACCAAGGCTTCAGGTTAGACCACTGAGCTATATATACCTGGAGAGCGTGCTCCAATCTTTCGCCAGTCAACAAAGTGAAGCCAACAAAATGGAG
>JAOBYK010533120.1:0-12459 GCA_025434845.1 Phenganax subtilis
TAATACCCCGTTCGAGAACTTGGGTATCTATTTCCCGCGCTTAATAGAAAAATATACAAAATTTGCCAACTTTGCACCGCTATATTTTCCTTGTCTTACAACATTTGGCATCCAAACCAGGCAGTTTTTCTAACTTCAGAATGCTCTTTCCGGCTGTGGTAAAAGATTTTCCTAGTTCAAAATTTTTTGAAATTTGGTCTATAAGGTTAAAGGTCTATTAGATGATCCTTTTCTTTCTTGTGTTTGAATTACAATGAAGACAAATAAAATTACTTTAACTTCAGGACAATCTTCAGCGATACAAAAAACTATTTTCATTCTTATTTTACCAAAAAAAAGAAAGAATATGAAACTAGAACTACTTCACTCCATGGCCATGAAGAAGTTGACCGCGCACTGAAGGGGACTGAAAATGAGGGGCAAGAATGCCTTCAATTTCCGCCATGTTCGGCTTCACTTTTTGATTATGCAAATGATTAAAGTCAGCCTTCCATGTATATAGTTCACTGTTCATGTTAGGTAATTTGCAAATATGGAGGAAGATGTGGCCTCATGTATTTTGGCGATGTTTCAAATGAAATCTTGTGACAATTTGCAACTATAACACTTTCAAAATTTATACATTGCTGGAAAATATGGTTATCCTTGACTGGCGCTCAGATGAGGTAGCAGTAAAATCTCTAGAGTTCTTTACAGACCTGAGCAAAGAACAATTTTCTAGCCACAGAACAAATCTGCAACGAGGCTTGCAATATCACGTCGAGTGTTATCGAAAGTTTATGGACATGACCAAAATTGAAAGAGCACGGCGTTCGGCTAAATCTTTACCAGGTGAAAGCAAAATCAGCAAACCAGCGGCGAAAAAAATCAAAGAACATACAGAAGTATATCAATACACACGAACAAGACCTCCACGAACTGCCCTAACTGGATCTATATCAACCCACGTCCTTCCAAGAATATATTTAATATGCACATCATGCAGCAGAATCAGTTTACACTGCTGTCATTAAGAGTCCTGATACTGATGTGTGTGTTTGTGATTGCCGTTACAAGTCTACCAAGCATTAATGCAAGGCTTATATTTGATACAGGAAAAGGAAACAATCAAAGAAAAATAGATGTTGGCAAAGTTGCTACCTATTTTGGTCCTTTGTGGTGTAATGCAATTGTTGGCTTTCATATTTTCACAGGTAAGGATACATGATAATACTTTTGAAATATTTTCTTTTAGAAGACTGACAGGTTCTAAAATGGTCCATATTATCAGACTGGTGACAGCTTAAATGTGATACTATTATCATTTCTCTATTTTTTCTAGGCTCTGACTTAACCAGTGCTTTCTTCGGAAAAGGCAAAGTACGTGTTTTAGTAGCGAGAAGTAGGGTACAATTTGGTGAGGCATTTGCTACTCTTGGAAAATACATAATAGGCCATTGGATGAGGTTCGAAAATGTTCAATTCCGTAGCACCCCTCGTGTAACTACATAATTTTTACATAAGTCGATAGATTATAACTTATTTAATCAGAGTCCACTTCTCCCAAGCGGAGTAGTTGTACAAATTGAAGAACAACCTCTCCAAAGTTTGGGCATTTTCGTGTTGCGAAATCTTAGAACGACCATTGTTGTGGGGAAACTATGTATGCTTTGCACTACAAAAGACTTAAGTGCGCATGCGCAATTAGGAAAAACTGATTTCAACCAAGAGTTGAACAGGAAAAAATTATAAAATGTGGCGAAGACAGAGGTGAAGTAAAACATGATGACAGCGGAGGGTTTTAAAAGTATTCATTATATTTTATGTTCTATAAATTTCATCCAAGTTCGGGGAACATTCTGAGCAATAACCATGTCAAAGAGCACTTCCAATCCAACTTAACAACAACGAACTAAAAATATTGATATTTTTTACAACAGGAGTTGCATGACGTTTCCAAGCAGATTTAGTTTTCAGTCTTTGATTATTATCACAATCCTAAAGATTCTAGAACACGCATACCACAACTTCTCTATTATTTTTTTGGGGGGAAAGGGAAGGGGGTGGGAGTATTTCTAATATATACAAAGAGTATGTTTGCACGTTTGACTCTCTATAACTATGCAACATCAGTTAATGTGATCATGACTAAAAAATCATGATTATCTTTAAAATGCAATACTTTCACACTTCACGATTTTATACATCATTTGCTTACAAGGTGGGTAAGGAGAGTTAATAGAGATATTACGATTTACTACAAATGAGCATTACTCTTTTTTCACAATCTTATACTTTTCTAACTTCTTTCGTATCATCTTTATTAGTCAAGGTTCCATGTTTACATTGACGTCCCATGCAGAAAATAAGACCTCTGCCAGCATTGAATCTAGTTGTATGATCTTACTAAGGAAGCACAAAGGTTGAATTTGCTCTGACTGGAACTTCAATACGACTCTGTTTTTGAATCAACCAATTTCGTCTTCAAGCACTCGTGTTACATTGTCGATAATGCCAGCCGTAAGTTGCTCTGCCCACGCAGAAATTCGTCTTTATTACGATCGTCTATCGGCCTATCCAATTTGTGCAATCATCATTCTCATTACCAAGAAACAAGGAATAGGAAAACAGCTGATTAAGATGTATAAGAGGTATGGTAGTAAGCAATGCGCGACGTTTGCAATCATTTATAGTAGTTTACTGCTAATTAACTCATCAAGACCCAATGCACCAAACTGGTACTCTAAAATATCATGCACACGTAAGCGCACAAGGCAATAAGTTATCAATAATACGACGACATTGCCACAAAAAGTGGTACATAGAATATAAAGATACTGTACACAAAAAATTATACATGATCATATCGTGTCTTTTGAAAACGATGACGATTCTTTTCCACAAATAATGCAAGATTCTGGGGATACATGCGTGTTTCTTTGCAGCAATGTCTTACTTGGTTCCGTAAATGAACTGCGCATAAACTTTCTTCTGGGTTCCACCTTTGGTTCCACGTGGCCTGTGTGGCATACGGTATGTGCAACCTTTTCTGTGCTTGTTCTTGCTGCGTTTTCCTCTTTTATCTGCTGTCTACGTATCTTTTCTTCATCGCTAAATTTCTTGTAACATTTCATGGGGTGGTACCATTCTTGATTAAAACTTTCGCTTGTGTTCTCTGCTAAATAAGAATTGACGAATTCGTCATCAAACTTAACCGTGCATTCGACAAATTTCCTCAGCCTTTGACGAGTAACTTTGGAAAGATGCTCGGTTACGCCTTCAAAATGCATAAAACATGAGGATATTCGAACTTTCGACATATTGGCAGCACTGATCTTTATATAGACCGGATACCGCATCTGTTGTCAAAAAGTGAAGCCGGAAGTAATTCTGCAAAATTGCAAGTAAAGGCCCTACTTCTGTATAGGTTTGTATTACAGAATCATAGTTTTCGCGTTTTTTTGGCTTTGAAACGTTACCGATCAAGCCAATTCTTTCATCACAGGAGAAGAAGCACGCGAGGAGACTTTTGAGCGAAAAATTGCCGTTCTTTCGCCTTTGGAGCTTTGTGAAATCGGGTTTACATGTTCGTATGAGTGGATCAGCTAAGGTAATTCAAGTTTGTTTCAAGTCTACGAAGGATATATGCACTTGAAATCAACTCAAAAGATACATTTAGTGATCCAACTAGATAATGATATAAAAATTTATGAAGCAATCAGATGCATTGCGAGAAGTAGCGAAAGTGACTCACGAAGAGTGTACAGTATGGGTTAAGAATTGGCTATTGTAAAATATACAAGCCTAGTCACACTTGGGACCAGATTTACATCATTTTATATCACTAGTAATAATTTTATATACAGATAACACAGATTTATATCAATAGTAATAGTACACTTGGAGTCAAAAATACTCATAATATTTATTGATACATGCAAAGATAGCTTTTATGTTTCGTGGGTAGTGTTAGTATTTTCGATGTACTCTGGATATTTCAATGTACATGGTGTAATAGATGATGTAGTGATATAAAATACGAGTACGACTTCGTGACAGATAAAGCTACTGGATAAAGAAAACAACTTCTCGGCGTTTCGAAACATTTCTTCTTACTGCCACTAACGTAAAATGAAATGATTTAACTTTTCATGAACATGTTTAGGAGTCTATATTTGAATTTGATGTCCCAAGGGATTAGGAAATGTAGCCATGTACCTTGCGAGTCATTTTCGCTTCCCTTCGCAATGCAGTACAACTGTTTCATCTAATTTCTATATAATCATCTTGTTGGATCATTTAGTGCATATTTTGAGTTGATTTCAAGTGAACATATCATTCGTGTACTTGAAACAAAGTTGTTTACCGAAGCTCAGGCCGCTCATGCGAACATGTAAATGCGATTTTACAACGTTAGAAAGCCGCAATAACAGCAATTTTTCGCTCAAAAGTCTCCTTGCATGATTCTTGATTTGTGATAAAAGAATTGGCCCGATCAGCACCGTGTAAAAGCAAAAAAAACGCAAAAACTATGAATCGCTAATACAAGTCTATACAAAAGTTGGGCCTTTACTTGCGATTTTGCACATTTACTTCTGGTTTCACTTTTTTGATGGATTTTATTGGTGGATGCGCTATCCAGTCTACATAAAGATTAGTGATTGTCAGAAGTAGCCATCTTGAAGATGGGTGATTTGTTGAGAGCAGTTTTCCTATCTGCGCGTGGGCAATAAAGTGATTTGTAGTCAAACGCACGAGCAGTCGCCCCACAACAATGGCCGTTCTAGAAAATTGTTCCTTGTCCAGGTCTGTAAAGAAATCTAGAGATTTTACTTAGGCTTAAATTAACGATTGTATGATAATTACCCTTCCTGCCAAGTTTTACGATTCAAAACAAAATAAAAGTGTAGATATTGGGTGACAACAGTGCAAAATTTTGCATATTTCGCGGCCGCCATGATGTACATCCGAGCAAAGCCGCGGTTGCAAAGCGGTATTACCTCGTGACGTCACTGCGCGCTTTTCGCGGAAGCGCTTCAAATTCAAATTCAAATATTTATATAGTAAATTTGGAAAAAACTACAGGCGAGTTTCTTTCATTATTTCGAAGTAATGCCGCACTGCATGGTACCTAGCTGCACTATTGGTTGAAGGAAAACGAAAGAAAGCGATTGTCTCTGGCAGCAGTCCTAGTACTGTTACCCCAGTAACACCAGTCTCTACATACTAGTGAGAAACCCCATGAGTGTGATGTCTGCAAGAGAAAGTTTATCCAATCAAGCCGTATGGCATATCATAAGCGAACACTACATAACACAGACAAACTTTTTGAGTGTAGCTTTTGTAAGAACAGATATGTGAGTCAAGTCAAGCTTGATAAACACAAGAAATCTCATTTGCGATGTGGCTTATTGTTATGCAACACTTGCGGCAGAAAAATATTTCCATCACAAGATATAAAAGTTGCTAAACAGAAAAATGATTGTGACAAGTGTGCAAAACATTTCACCAAGCTTCAAAATCTAAACCAACACAAAGCAACACAACATCCTAATTCCTACAAATGTCATGTTTGTCAAGAATTAGAAGGAAAAGAACCTACTGGCATAGGGTATATGTGTTTTGTGTGTAGTGCAGAGTTTACAAAAGCCAGTCAACTTGAAAGTCATATGGAAGTCCATCAAAGTTTGTTGCTGACCGACCTTAGTACAAAGCCTGAAGAACAAACTGACCATCAGACGCAATGATTGAATATGTTTCTTGACATTAATTGTTATTGTTTTGTTTTTTTGAAATATTAGAAAACACTATAGTTCGTAGATAGTGGAAGTGCAATGAGTCCTACTGTGTCTCATCCATTGATTTTTTAAACGCTTGTTAATTTAGAACTGTAAAGTGATCTAGGGCCAGTTTAAATGGAAGTGAGTTATCCGGCTAGGCGAGTTACTCGGCTGGACTGAGATCCCGGCTATTCCATATAATATGTAGTTTACCCGGCAAATTGTTTACATGGAACAACCGAGTTGCTTGCCTAGCCGAGGTCCCCGCTTTTTCTGCTGAGATCTCGGCAGGGCTAGTTACTGGTTGGTCGATGTGAACATTTTTCCACGGGAAACCTGGCTAGGTCAGGAGAATTCTCGTCAGATCCGCATGTGCCTATCATAGTTAGCTCTACGGTTGAGAGGTATCGGGTCTTATCTGCTAAGGAGATATTAACTCCTTGGATATGCTCATATCAAAAATGTTTAAAGCTGACAACCAAACCAGAACCTTCACTTAAGATTTTGTTAAAGAGTTTTAGGAGTTCCTTCGAAGTCAACGAACTGTATACATTGAATGAGAATGACACATTTGATGGCAAAATTTTGGTGAACGCATCAATCTCAAAATTAATGTGCTTGTTGCCGAAGCAGCAATAACATGCACACATTTTTAAACTATAGCCAACAGTACGTGTTCCTTATATACATTCTTGAACTGGGCGAACTAGAAAACTAACACTTTCAAACTGGTCTACGAAATGGGAGGTGTCTACGAAAATTTGAAAACTAAACTGAAACAATATTTCATTAAAAATTGCGCAGAGCAGCTTCAACCTGGTGAAGATATAACAGCAAGTTAAGGACTTTTAAAACAGTAAAAGTGCGTCTAGAACGTGGGAAATATCTTTCTGAAATTACCTACTTTAAACACCGTAAAGCTCTGACAAAGCTACGAACTTCAGCCCACAAACTACTGGTTGAGGCTGGTCGTAATAATGATGCCTCATACAATGAAAGATCATGCAGGCATTGTGTATTAAACGAAGATGGAAATGAGCATCAATATTTAATGTCTTACACTAACTCAAAGTTCAGCCTGCTAAGAACAAAATTTATTGCTAATCTAAACTTTACACCGTAAAGTTGCAGCTTTCCATTAAATTGTTCTTTTTTTATTTTATTTAAAAGTTTTAACGGTATACAGTCCAACTTCGGTGTACAATCGGAACGTGTTTCTAATCAACGTATTAATATTACATGAAAATCAAATTTTTTTAAAATGCTTGTAAAAACAAATGTAGTGAAAAGAAAAAGTCGACAACACGACGTATTCCCAAAGTCAGCCATCCAAGTACTAACATAAACTAACCATGCAGGCTTGTATTTGGTGATCAGGTGAGAATAAGAAGTTCCCTGGTGGTTAGGTCGTAGCTAAACATTCACATTTATAAGGGGTAATAGCGAAAAAATTTTTGTTTGCTCATTCAAAATAGCTTGTCAAAATAAGCTGATTGGCCTTTTACTATTCTACGCTATCTCTATTATTTCCAAAGTTATAATAGTTTGAAGAAGTAAAAGTAAAGAATCATAAATTGCTGATTCAGGGCAAATTACGATGTCATCGGTTGGGTTGTAAGTTTTTTTTAATATTGCAATCCACCATAACTCAGTTACGATTCGTTCAATTCGCACAAACTTTTTACCCAAATAGTAAGGGATGAAACAAATCAGAAGACACTTCAAATTTTTTGGCCTCGGTAACAGATTTGCTTGCCCTAAACCGATTATATAAAATTGGCTATTTCTACCTTACGTGCGCCTTATTGGTGTATAACTTTACTACGGGCACAATCTTAATCGTTCATTAGTACAGCAAGCGCACTTCTTACATTATGTTGTCTTATTTGTAGCAAGCTTTAAACAATGTTATAAAACTTGTGGAAGAGGGATGAAAGTCTCCTATGTAGTCAACATGGGTCAACTATTTATTTTCTTCAGTCATATTGCATTTATCAACTGGACATAAAATTGTCTGAAACGCTTATTGTGGAATATTACGGTATTTTCCTAACAATTTTGCAAAGATTCGTAGTTTACATATGCTGTCAGTAGTACAACTTGTTTCCAAATAACAAAATCGAGCATTTGAGGCTTTTGCTTGTTGGTTTGATCAGCAGAATGTGCCAGCGGGTACAAATGAATCAGTTTAGGAAGAAATTTCCATTCTTTCCAAGTGGCACCTTTTTCAACTGCAGAACACACACTCTCAGTTCTTAAAAGACTATTTTTTTATTTTTTACAGTTTTAGTGAGCATTAAAAATACTTGCTCAGAAGTTGTTTTCATTGTCCTATCCGGTAACTTTAAAACATTTGTTCGAAGAAGATCAACAACTTGCACTTTATTTACATCAGAGAGATGAGCTCATACAACAAAGCTGCTCGGCTGACAGGTTTCTATGCTTTAACAAATAATTGGAACTTTTGAATAGATTGTTATTTTCTTCGTACAAAAAACTTCCCATGCCGGGAATCGAACCCGGGCAATGGCGGTGAAAACGCCAGATCCTAACCACTAGACCACATGGGAACTTCGTTCTTGCCTCAGATAAAACTTTAATTGTTTTGTTTATCACAAATTGAGTACTTGTCTATGTTTCAGCTCTAGCAATTTTCTTTTCCATCTGAAATCAACCTCACAGTTATTTCTTCCACAAATCATTTCAGTGCTTGGAAGCTAACTGTTGTGTGAAAAAAGTCATCGGATAGAAAAGTTGAGATTTACCCGCATTTCTCCTGTTATTGTAACCTAGATTAATCTAGCGGGTATCAAACAAAGAATGTTGGCTTTAAAGCTTGCGTTGTCGAAAAATCAGGTCCTGGGTGTGGCTTGTGGCAGTAGGAGCCATAGATTCTTTGGCCGTTAAATGAAGATTTAAATGCATGACGTTAAAAATTTCGAAAGAAATGAATATTTATTAATTCAATGATCTCGCAATGTATTGAGACGGACAACGCAGAATCCTAACGGCTAGATCACATAGAAATTCCCAGCATTTGGTAGGCTTTTTAACCCATCGTTGTAGTTATTTATGAACTTTAATAAAACAAAATACATAAGCGAAAGAACTCATAAGAAGATGCATAGTATTATAGAGGCAGAACTTGACTTTCGACGTTAAGTAACAATAAACATGTGAATCACATTTTTCCCACGGTAAAACTTAATGAAATCTGATTTTAATTTTTGGTGTCTCGTGAAATCCTCTCGATGATAATGTAACGCTCTACAAACACTTCGTTTTTCTAGCTCATAACTAAGGCTGGTCAAGCCAAAATGTTTTCGAAGAATTTTTTACCTGGGATCTAATTGTCATCCATTTCAGTCAGACAATGATTGAGCCCTTTATTCCTGCTATTTGTTCGATGAAATTTTAAAATAAGGCGATATATTCATACCGTGAAGTGTAGAAGATAAACTTTTGAAATGCTTTTCTGCTGAAATAATCATGTGGAAAGGAAAATGCATCTCACTAGGTATCAAACTTCACTGCAAAAATTCTGAGTAACTGTTACTCAAAATCGTACGTAAATGTATGCCCCCATCGCTACTCTAAATATATGGAGTAAAAGTAACTCTAGAAACGGAGTAGAATACACTCAAGTTTTAGACTTAATCCCACTCATAAATCTGATTAAATTCTACGCAATATAAAAGAAGTGCATGTTTACTAAAAAATTGATTACACATTACTAGTAAAATGAGTACAGGTTACTAAAATGTATTGCACGCATAGTAACTCTTAAACTTGAGTAAATGTTACCATTACCCAGCTTGTGAGTAAACGTACTCCACAAGGTAAGTAATGAACACACAATATTGTGCACGACGTACCAAAGCAATAACACCCGCCGCAGTGATCTGGAGTAAATGAATAGATTGCGTTATTGTTAATTAAACGTATGTTTAAAACTACACATGTGCAGTAAATATATTCAAAACAAATGGACATGATTGTGGAATAGCAAATACATACATTTGAACTAAACTATTTACATATTATTAAGTTTGTTAACAAATCTAAGAACTGTCCCAAAGAGCTTACGATGGCATCCATAAGCAGCCCCTCAACTGCATACATCCGTCGGTGTTCAGCTACAATCGCTCATTTGGACCACTTAACGAGTTGTTGACTAAGGAGGGGCGAACTGCAGGCGCATGTCATAAATACTTTGGCGGGAAATTGTACATACGTGATATTCTTGTTGGAAGGGCATTTGAAGGTTAGAAATTTAAATGTTGAAATTTTCGCACGTCAGCAATAACCATATTTCATTTATTACTGACTTATATACATTTAATTTTAGGTTTGGAAGGTATTTATAGCATTGAATGTCATTTGATAGTCGATATTAGTTTAGCAATGTAGAAAGATATGGTTAAGAGTAATTCTTAAAGCTTTGGGTGAGGGGGTTGGGGTAAAGGTTAGGGTTAGGGTTAGGGTATGGGTTAGTGTGCTTGGTAATGGTTAGGGGTTGGGATAAGGGTTAGGTTAGGGTGCATAGAAATAATAGACATAGAATGCTTCCTGATGACGAATCATTTCTCCACTTTTTTACCGAGAGTGCCCTTTTGAATGCGCCATTTTGAAATCGGCCAGGAGCAGGAATTTTAAGTGTTTTCTGGCAAGTTTTACACAATCATGTAAAATATGTGGCTAACAAAAACTTTTATTTAAGAAAAAGGAGTGCAAAACACTTGTTCGGCACTAGGCTGTACTAGCAGCTACAAAGAAAGGGCAAGAAAGTGAAGAAGAAAGTTGAGAAAATTGTCAATCATTTTACATATAAATGTTGACAAAAATTTAATTTTTTCATCGCATATTGTATACTGTTGTTTTTGGGTTGACTTAAAATTAAAGCTAGTAAAGTGAAAACAACTCAAGCGAAACGTCCAAAATAATAGAAAAAACAGAAATACTATAAAGCTACAAAAAGAAAAGTATATTTATCTTTTACTCACCACAAATCCATAAATAATTTCGCCCGATTTAAACAATAGACACCAACTCGACAACCATCTCACTAACAAATCCTTTGCTAAAGCTTTAAATGGCCCATGTTAACCACCGAAATAAACGTAACTTTCGTCAACCGATTAACAAATTACGAAGTACAAACAAAATATGTTGAAACAAAACTGGAAAGCCTCGCTCCTCGTACAAAAGTCCCAAAACCGTGCAAAATTCTTGATTGCAAGAGTCTGGATCGAGTAAAAATGCCCTTTTGATTCAGCCATTTTGTGGAGACATAGTTTATATAGAAGCCAGATAGGGAGCAAGCATTCTATGTCTATTATTTCTATGGTTAAGGTATAGGGTTAGTTTACAGTGATTGTGTTGATGTTGATGGTTTACATGCTGGTTCGATGCTAGTTTTTTTGGTAAATAAATTTCCCGAATTAGTTGCAGAAATGTCAAGAACTTGTAGTCTGAGGTGTGTAGGAAATGCTTTCTTATGCAGTAGTCAGCAAATTAGGAGTTGTAATGTGTTTTTTGTGTTCCTGGTTTTGGTAAGGACTTTTTGACTGCATTCCACGTAATTTTATTGAGTTTGTGCATGCCCCAGTTTCAGGGTTTTTAAATTGGGTGCTCTGCTTTAGGGTGAGGTGGGGTGTAGCTCTTATTCTCTAGGCAGTCGTGGGCCTTTCAGTAGTCGGACAAGATTGTAGTTTCTGGCAGGACATGCTCTTTAATTTATGGGAGGACAGTGGCTGAAGAACGGTCTTTAACAATTTGAAAAAAGCATATTATTGGTTCTTATTCAATTTCCCCCAAAACCCAAACTCCCTCTGTTTTCGTCTATGGTACTTTCTTTTACCAAACTTACTCTCGTCGATTTTGATGTGTTTTCCTGTACCTCCGATTTTTTGGTGCAGTTGTATAAAATTTCAACACAAACTTCTGTGGCAAAATTGTACCTGTCAACTGGGATATGATTGCTATTAATTTTCAGTTCGTGCTTAAGGAGTTCTTGAGAATATTTGTAAACCCAAAAATAAATCAATTTAATGATTTATGAAAGTTTTAGGTGGGAATTCTCAAACTAGCTCTCCTTGCCGATGGAAATTTTTTTTCGACATCTTTTATTGGACAGCGCCAGCAAAAGCCGTCAATACTGAAGGTGCGTTTGGTTTCGAGACGAGTATCATCGTTAGAACAATTTTGACAAAGTCCGCTAAAATCTCCAAGCAGTTCTTTAAGGAAATCTCTTAAATCGTCTTGATCAGCACAAATTTTTACAAGGTCTTCGAAAACAAGCGCCATTTTTTTTAAATTCCTGCCACAAGACCGGTGTGCCTGCTGTGTTTGTGCGGGTCAGCGACATAAGGTGTCCGCTAAACTGCATTACCCCGAATATCTTCAGTACTGAGTATATATCAAGACATTAGTTACTAATGAGACTTGAATCTTTGAAACAAGACATTTTTGAGCGAATAGACGAAGACGGTGACAACGTGAGACAAACACTGAGACTGTAGGTGAAAATTGGAACAAAGCGCCCAATAGCATCGAAATTTGATTGGTTGATGGATTGCATGGGCCATGAAAAGAATAATATTCAAATTAGCAAGTGTGAAGTGATTATCCCATAGGAATGTCGTTAAGTGACCTCACAAAATTAGGTTGCAAGAATAATGCTTCGTCAGCTGTTTATATA
>JAOBYK010533231.1:0-12458 GCA_025434845.1 Phenganax subtilis
GTCTAATTTACAGCAGCAACAACCAACAAAATATAAACAACACTACCGAAATTTTCTCAATATTATCCACCAACATTGCAACAGCTCTCTATAAAATGAAAGATTAACAACTAGTTATGATTTTTGAAAAACGATTATTACTGCTACAAACATTGACGAAAACGATCCATGAAAACGAGGTAGCTCAACGAATTAGCATACACATGTTTGGCTATGGAGCCTCGTTTTCACGTTGCGTTTGCTTCGATTGGAATAAAGGGCTACTGTACTACCAATGTCCCAAAAAACAAACTAATACCTTTTTATTAAAATCCATTAGCATTACTATTTTATCATGAATAGAATCTAGCAAATTGTGCTGATGAATCAACTCAAATACTCCATCATATTTCAACCTTGAAAGAAAAACACCATTCGCTGTACACGATAAACGAGAAACTTCTCACTTTAGTGAATTCAATTTGGTAAAGAAACCGAAATATAATACAAGGACTTACTCGAGGTAAATTGCCAGACTGAGATCATAACGACCCTGGGCAGTGTACCTTTGTAGGAAAGTTAAAAAAAAAACGAAGAATACCTATGAATTAATGCATGTTTTAATTCATGATCTGACTAAGGAGTTTGCTAGAAAAACTTACAGTTCACCCAGACATTGCAGCAGAGTTGGATTCTTAGGATGTTTTAATAGTTTATCCTAGAAAAGTGACAGTAAAAATATTCCGATAAATCCCCGTGAATATAAACTTGTGCAAGTATTGACAAATCAACAGAACTCTTTTGCTCATATATTGCTCAACAAACACTATGTTTCTTTCCGACTGCTAGGCCAGTTTCCTTCGTGCATGCACCAAGAAATAACCTCATTCGCTTAATAGGAATTCAGAAAATTTTGAGAAGATGAACTGATGAACTTCAGGCAATGAATAGATGAAATACTTTTCAAATAAACATCTATCGCAATTATACACCTTCACTGCAACTATAATTGGTTTAATATGATACAATTCTGAAGGCCACTCCTTTATAAGTTGTTGGAAACCCTGAAAAAAGAAAAAACCAATTGATAACCTTGGAGCTAGTGGAAACATATTTACACTAATGACTAGAGACTTACTTCAATATCTTTCTGAAGAAAATCGTTCAAAACAATCTCATAAATAGTACTGCTCAATTTGTTTGCATCTTGAGGGTTCCGAGGAATGAAAGGAGCAATTGCCTGAAAATTGGTGGAAATTTTTTGCACTTTTACAAAAAGATAACTTCATGAATGAGAAGGAAAGAGGTCATGCGATTACGCAAAATATCAATTAAGTGCTATTTCGACTCTACCTTCATCAAAGTTACAAAAGTTTGATAAGACAACATAATTCTATTTACTAAGTTTCTAAACCTACACGTAATTGATGATTTTTCGCAAAATTGTACACTTCATCTTCCCAAAGACTTTTGTCATCGCCCAAAAGTTTCACACACATGCTAAATCAAAAACACAATAATTAGTTGCAAACTGTTGTAGCTGAGGCAATACAGGAAGCTTTAATTTAAGAACGTATGTATCTGCAAAACGAACAGTACCAATCTAGCACCTTGCGTATATAATGGACTTTTAAATTAGGCTCATTTAAAGCAAATATACACCTAGATGCAAATTTTTCTACCTTGCTGCTTTGTCATATTCTCCTTCTGATTTTAAATGTCTCAGATATTGACGTCCAATATCCTGATAAATATATAAGAAAAAAGATACGTTAGCTGTGACAATCTAGTTCACGGATGAGTAAGCCAAAATGAAACAGTGCGATGTAAGTAACGCAGTTAGATTGTGTCACAAAAGTTATACTTGATTCTAGGAATGATTTTAGTACCAAATAATTATTTCTTTTGAGAACTTTTTGGTTTTCTTCGACACAAGTAAGAGCTTCCTAAACAATATTAAGTACTGTAAATAGAAATGATGACTGGCAAAAATGGACGTTAATAAACGTTTTTTGTACGTACTTGGGACAAGGATTGTGATCTAAAAGTGTACAAACATAGAAAAATCATTTTTCATATAGAAAAATCTTTATATTGTACTCACTGGAAACTGTTTCTTTTCGATTAGCCAGTCAATATGGTCATCAATTTCCCTTGGCTAAAAAGAAAAAAATCCAAGACTTGCTACAAATAGATGCATATAAAAGTTGGGAGAGAAACGAAGTGAAGACATTTACAAACGATGAATGGACGTATTGCGTAATAGACTAAATTTTTATTTAGCTAGAATGAAAGATATCAATCACCACAGTTGGAAACACAGCTTTTTGAAATTACGAAAACGGCAAAAATTCTTCGTAAAATATTGTATAACGTGCAAAAAATAATATAGCCATGCAAAGTTGGCAAATTTTGTACATATTTTATTACGCAGCCGAAACCGTGCAATTCTCTCTTGATTTTGTGACGGTTTGTTGATCTGTGGTAATATTTTTGTTCAGATCAAAATTTTGTCTGTTATACGCAATGGGTCCATTATAGAAAAAAAAACATGCACAAACCTTCGCTAAAACGATGTCTTTGGGACTAATGATAAAAAATAAATTTTCTTCTGGCAAAGGTTCTAAAAAAGAGAAAGCTTATTGCTTCCGAGTTTTAGATACTCGCGCGCGAACTGTGCAGTGAATGCATGCCTTAAATTGACGTCGCATCAATCCGATAATGAGGCGTTTAATCAAAGTAAATACAATAAGTCAATTTTCGTTGTGATATAAACACTTCAATTCTCACCCAAATGATAATGATTGCAGGCGTAGTTTTCAAATCCCCTCACTGAGAGAGCATCTGCCATGATTTGTGTAAGTGATTCGTACTTTTCAGAGCGCATAATTCGCAGTAGAGGTCGAGATGCTTTCTTCTGTTAATTAGAAAAACGTGAACACTTACTACATGCGCATTTTACTCCAAAAGCCAAAGTACACTTTAAAAAAAATCTGGACTACGAAAAGTCAAAAAAAAGTCCTATAGTAAAAAAGAATAATATCACAAAAGACCCAAAGAAAAGCTGAAGAATCCAGCAATTTGTAAACTAAAGGCCATGTTACACGGTGCAATTTTTTCTTGCAACGCAATGTTTTCAAAAATAAAGATTGCAAGTCGCAGTGACATGTCAGACTGGCTAGCGACCTGCAATGATTCGTTAAAGGTGGCAGCTGCAAGGAGTGCTACAAGCCATATGAAAGGTATATTGATTCATCCTGAACGCAGGCTATTCTGCTTTCTGATTGGCCAATTTCGTGAATATTGGGAGACAAGTTGCAGATGGAGATGTTAGACGCTACAACTTGTCTCGCCACATTGCGAAAAGTAGAAGCCGGTTCAACTTTGCACGCAACTTGCAATGCAATGAAAAATTGCATTGCAAGTTGCAAGAAAAAATTGCACCGTGTAACATGGCCTTAAACAAAAATCCGAGTATAAGTTCCAAAAGTCCGGAGAAAAATCCGAAAATTCACTGTGAATATCCACGGATTATTGAAAATCCGAAAATCCCGCAGAAGTTGTTTGAAGTGAAATGCTCCTCAAAAACCTCCAATTAACATTTCAAGGCAAATTCGTGGAGTAAATATTAATGAAACCAGAAATGCTAATTATGCTATAACTAACCTCGGCTGCAGTGTTATTTTTATCCACCACATAAGATAAAATAATCTGAAAAAAACAAAATTATTTTGTTGGAAATTTTCATGCACTAGATCTAGTAAAATCTTCTGTTGAAGAAGCTTGTTTGTCTGTCTGTTTCCTTGTTTATTTCGTGTTGTGGCTATTTTGTCTCATTTTCATATTGCGTATAACACAAAGTAACGTTGGAAAGGATAGTAAAATAAAACAGCACGAAATCAGAAAATACATGACGGAGAATGCAGAATTGGAGAATATATCACTGACAAAAAGGGGTCGGTTGTACACAGCCCTTTCGCTAAAACGGTTGATAGGTCTGAATTTAAAAACACGTTCTTATTGTATCTTATAAATCTTTCAAATTTAATCTTATGTACTAAACCAATAATTAAGTAAATAAATGTACTGCATTCAGTGAAAAAGTTTCAGTTTGTTTAGCTGTGCGAGGAACCAGTAAATATGATTTTACTTTGACCTTTTCCACGGTATAAGCTAAATGGTCTTCTTACAACCGGCCCCAACTAATAATAAATTATGAATGCTATTAAATGAAAGAGTTCCTCACAAGATCATTCCCAAATGGACCAATTCCAGAAACAAAATACTCCACAGACGATTTATCAACTTGAGAGAAAAATACATTAATAAATAAAAAAACAATGTATAAAAGCAAAATAATGTTAAAGAACGGGCTAAGTTTAAGAAGCGATATATTTGGTTTTTCCCGCGCAAAAGACTGATCATAACGTTCACTTGACCGTATTTTCAAAGATACTATCGGAAGACAGGGTTCCACCGAAATTCGAATAAGAATTATGCTTACCTATTTCAACATACTTCGGTGGAAGAAATTTATTGTCGACATTTTGAGGCATAGAATTTTTCGCTCTTTCTTTAATAACACATACCTTCAAAAACAGTAAATTTTAGCCTTTTTTATTGAGATGGGTTAAAAGACTGAAATTTCGGTTGGAGTCTCCGTCATCGGCTACTCGTGTACAAGAACAACTTCATTTTTTCCTCACCTGAACAATGTTCGCCCAGCCAACAAGTAAAGTGGTATCATTTTTCCAAAACAAGTTACAACGATATAATTGTGGCCGAGGACTAAAATACAAACATAAGCATTCCAAGCAAATTCAGCTGTTTCAAAGAGTTGAATCTAATAAACCAATAAGACTATTAGACTATTGTACTTATTAAAGGCCTGTTCAAACTGATGAAACAGGTATGCAACAATACCCAACACTATGGGACAGTAAATATATCGAAAATTGCTATAGGTTGTTTGCAATCACGTGATTTTCTAACCAAATGACGGGCAAGCAAACACGTTTGTTGACGATTTTTTCCTATTTTTGCAGATTGTACAACTGAAATTGAAAAGATATCCAAGCTTAATGACCTAAGTCATCTGTGAACTCAACTGAAAAGTTTTTAATGGCCATTTTTTGTTTACTTGCCCGTCATCTGAAATCTCAAAATTACGTGATTGAAAACAACCTATTAAACGGATGTAAAATGTCGGTCCAACATGCTGCGCCCGCTTAAACAAGCATTAAAGATGATCATTATAACGGCATCAAACAGAAATTTTATTTATAAAGTTAAAAAAGATTTCTCAAGAGTTAGAATTGTTAGCAACCAAGTAAAACTTATAGAACGGAGTCTACTGCTCATAGCAACACAAGTGCTCGCAGATTGTATTAAAGTCTATTGCAGTAATTGAAAGGCTACTATATTTGGCACAAGTACACTTCTTTTGCTAGTCTTGGCTCAAAACAAATGCCAATTTTCAATAGCTTCAAGGGCAACATGTACATAAAGACCAGAGATAAGAGTAGTCATTTTAAAATTAAACACAAAATAAAAAATTTCAGACCTGTTTGGTTCTCTACGTATATTAGTTATCAGCTGTTTCAAACCAATATCGTACACTTTGACACCCTACACGAAGTATGAAGTAGAGTTATTTTAGAGACTGTTATGCAGGTCATTACAGAGTGCAGAGAACTCTCGTAATAAACAAATACAGTACTGTTCAAAATTAACATAATCGTTCTAATTGTCTTGAGGAAGACGTTCTGAGAAAACATCCTGGATAATATGTTGTTTTCAAGCGTTCTCAGAACACTGTGAACGAATAAACGCTGAGCCATTTGTAAACGCCCATACAGCTGGGCGCTCATACCGACATTATGAGCCACAAAACAATGATGTATATACAGATGAGACTATTTGTCTTACTAAATCATTTGCCCAGGCGATGTAACATGATCTCCACCGTAGAGTAAAAATCGCTCCTTCACCACCATGAAGTACAGTTGATTTGTAGCGGAAAAATCCTTTCTCATGAAGTACTAACTAACGGAACGAACGAATATGATACGTTAGAAAGGTAGACACAGAAGATTTTAATTTATCAGTACAAACACATTTTAACAGCGTGTCTTCCCTTGGGGACAGAGATGTTTGTAGTTGACACCAAGGGTACCATACCTATCACTCCTTTCTTACCCGTTGGCTTTCAGTGACGTCATAGAACCCAACGCACGACTCGTAGTGACGTCATGAGTGTGCGGGCAAGAGGCTTGGGAACTAAGATGCGTATGCACAGTATTACAAAATGAAACGAGTCGGACTTTGACTATTTAGTAGTCACGATAAACTACCTTATCTGCACCAGTCACAAACGGTTTTGCATTTTTCTTAGAAAATTCAGGATCCAATGCCACAGCCTATAAAAATTCATGACAAGACTCATAAAATTCTCACTCACAGCACTTCAATGGGCAATTCCAGCCATCGACTAAACTTGATCTAGACAAGAAAAATGAAAGCCATCGTCACAGCTGGGACGAGCATCATAGCATTAGGAAATTTGCAAAGTTTGGTTGCAAAATGTTGTAAAATGCAGAAAATCTACTAGTGCAAAGTTTGCAAATTTTGCACATTTTTGTACATGTGCAGAAACTAGAACCTTTATTCTGGCTGCATTGAATACAAAAATATACAACATTTGCAAACATTGCAGGGATAAAGTTTCTGCATATTAGAACATTGTTGATTGTTCAACCAAACTATGCAATTTCACTGATTTTTGAATGCTCTTTTAAGCTGTAATGATAGACTTCATTCTTCTTGCCTTGATCAAAATTTGTTCGATTCCTGGAATTGACCATATTATTTATATGATTTCTAAAGTAAAACTACAAAAGTGTCCAGCAGCACTTGTGGAATTAAATCTTTTGGCACCAGAAATGATAGCCGACAGACTAGGTATCAGGAATAAATGTACATGCCAAATAGTTCACAATGCAAATGTTTCCTCATTACCTTGACAGGAGTGTCAAAACTTTGTTGAACATTATTTTCTGAACTGTACAAACCATTAATAACCACCTGTGAAGTAAAGCACAGGAACATTAACAAGGCATGCAGACATGATCATACAACATTTGAGAATTTTATGTTTGACAGCATTGGTAAATAGAACTACAAATGCAAGATAGTAGTTCTGGTTCTCTCACTCTTAATCAAAACTAGAAAAGCTCTTTGAGAGCAATTTCACAAGATGGCCCTTGCAGTCTGAGTGTTTACGTAATTCCGAAACTATTTTGAACTCACCCTTCCATCGTCAGAACAACTGGCAATGTAGTCCCCGTTATTGTCAATGCTTATTTGGTTCACAGTCGTTGTGTGCTGTTAAGAGACCAGCAAAGTTTAGATATTAAATTAGTATAACATTTCACTTGCAATGTCATGCAGCAGTCCAACTTCACTTACAGAAGGAAATTCTTTGCTCCTTATGTTGTTTCCTTGGTGATCAAAAACATGAACAACACCAAAGTGGGTACCTAAAGCCAAGAACTAAAACAGAGAGAAGCAAATACAACATGTATGCACAATAATATATGCCAGGATCGATAAATGTATAGATATAGAGACAAACTGGTTGTCTAAGTAAATATAGTTACTGTGCTTGGCAGCATGCACTAAATTGCATAACTATTTAGAATGTTTTTCTACTTTATACAGTATATCTTAATTACCCTATGCTGTTCATTGTGATAAAAATCAGTTTTATTCTCCGAATCTGTTTATCCTTACCCACCCAGTCAAATTTCCCCATAGGAGGAAACTGGAATACAGCAAGAAAACCTATGACTATCAGCAGAGAAGAAAACAGACTCTTTTCATAAAAGAAAGTTGCATCTATGCAGAGAATCAAAACTACTACATCATTACTGAAAGGCGCTTGTCCTAGCTACTGTGTCACCACCGCCCCATATCATACTAACACGAATAGTTTCAAAATTTACACAGTAGAGAGTCTACCTTCGAATGAACAGCCATGCAACTTGCAGCATCGTTTATGAATAACTTGGATATTGCATTTCCAATCCTTTCATATTTTAATACTGGTTCCGGTTCTTCTTCTTCCTCATCCTCTTCATCACCATCTTCTTCACTTCCACTGCTTTCCTGAGAAATAGGCACAGAGTATATTTTCACTGTTTCTACCATCTTAGAAAGCCTCTCTATCAAGGTCAGGGAATGTGCATCTTTCTAGTCTGTAACATGAATCTAAATACGACGGAGATGCTTAGGAATGAAACACACTAAGAAAAAGAAATTTTGAAAACAAAAACCTCTTCCAGTTCACTAGTTTTCATCTTCTCCTTCAAAAATCAACACACAATATTTCAGAAATAAATTTACACAATAAGTAATTTGACTTTGGGAGCTCTTTGATCCAAAGTCAAACTGCTTACTATATTTCGTTAGCGTATATACTATCAATCGTCTAGTACATCCTATTGACCAAAAGCACATCTTGTAATTTAATACAAATAACACGTCCATTTCAACTCCAATCATGCAACCATCGAATATGTTTCATATGCAGTGTCTTACGTTACAATTTGTTTTCATGATATCAGTAGCATGCAAATATTTTTCAAACTTGTGACCCTTGTGTTATAACTTATAAGGCTCGTCCATGATAATTATACATTTAAACATAACTAAAGTTATAGACAAATCATGAAGTTGTGTATGCTGATCATAAATATTAAGCACTTCTCTAATAAACATGCAAGATAAAGCGATCGAGAACCAAATATTGGTTTAATAATCAGACCACACACCTCCGAATCGTCCGCCATCTTGACTTCCAGAACGTGCACATCCGGTCAACTGCAGGGCATATATTTCAGTGGAAAAAACAAAGAGCGTGAAAAAGGCAGAAAGGGAAATTTTTCATAAGGTTGTCCATTTAAGCAAAGAAATTTTTTGAAACATTAAGAATAACACATTAAAGTTTAGTAAAAGAAGTTTCACCCAATACAGAGCTAGAAAAATACTAAAATTTCCGTCAAGTTCTTATTCGCTTGACAGCATGCACGCTCGGACACATCTCCACCTTGATCTCTATTTAATACTGGACTACGCGATGTTGGCAGTTTGGTCGCGAGCAATCTACAGTTTCGTCGTGTTTAGAAATTAAATACAAAATTTTTTAAAACTGTAGATATCCCAACAACTTTTGAAAGAACTGTGCGAAGAGGCGAGTTTCAACCAATTTTGTCACAAACTGCAGCTAACATGTAAATAACATGCAACACGTGATCCATACCTGTTGCAAGGACCAGTTGATCAGTTATCAAATTAAGATGTTTTCTTTTCTTATCTGCATTAAAAAACGTTGACATGTCCATGTTATGCCTGAAAAAGTTACAATTAAAATAAATATATGATATGCTAGATGCAGTTCTTTATTAAATATAGATCGAAGGGTTTAATTTGTAGCTAATATTAAATGATGGGGCACATCAGTTTAGATTCCACCTGTATGCGTTCCTAGCGCAAGTGGTTACCCATTTTTCTTAACTTTATTTACCGCATCTGTTTCTCATGTAATTCTCTCTCATACTTTTGTTTGTTTAAATTTATATTGAAGTTTGCTAATTTGCAAAAGTTTAGGATAAAATTAATGATTTACCATTTCGATAGACGATAGACTCGCTCAACGAAAGTTGCCTTTGTTGGAAGTTATAATGAATTAAGTTACTGGTGTTGCCAAAAAGCACCGCGTGTTCGTCGTATTAGCACTTGAGAACAACTTACAACTTTTGCCAGTCCAGTCTTGGAACTAAGAAATAATCAATGCATATCTAATGACCTGTTTGCCAATTTCTTTCTCTTGCAAATTGACATGCATTTCCGAAAGCTAATATTACTCATCCGACGTTGCAGTCGCCCACATGCTTTTAACTACTCCTTTACAATCTACACGCCGTACAGAACACATTGCATTCTTTGATATCAGTCCTCCACTACTCAATTTCGATGTCCTGGACATTTCACTAACCAAACACTGTGCTACTAGTTTAGTGGAAACTTTAAGGTAAGTTTATCAACTTCTCATTCTTTTTTACTGGTCTGTACTCCATGCATGTAATATCGACTAATTTAATTAAACGCTTACTATCCAGTGTACTCAGTTATACTACATGATTTCCACGTTTTGTTTTCTATTAAAACGGTGCGTCATGATATGTTATTATTGCAAATTTCTTGTGACAAAATCCTAAGATGAGAAGGTAAATGTCCAATTTCGGGCTGTTCAATTTCAAGCTGAAAATTCATTTTTATATGATAAATAATTTTAAAAAGTCGGCTCCTTTGCGGCCAGACTAAAAAACATCTCTAGGAAGTTTATAGGCGTCTGTCTGCAGTAGCGGTTGATCATAAAATTGTTCAACGAGTCATGCAAAAATATAATATATAACTAGGCTTGTTTCAGTAACACTGCGGAGAACATTAACGATTCGTACCCAGTTGATAGTTGCAATATAGGTTACACGCTGGCCATGCCAGTACATTATTTCCAACCGTAGATCCACGGACTGTGGAGCCGCAACAATTCCACGCTTCAAAGTAAAATATGTTGCGCTTCGTGTTCAACCTATTTTCGTCATCAAGAAACTTTAATCATTTTTGAAAAAACATTGCTTCAAAAAGTAGAATTTGTCCTCCAATAGGAAACATGCTTTTTCTCGTTCGATTTTTCTATGCACTGCTCCATGTCTGTAAAATTGTCATAGTATTTGTTAATCTATACCCCAACCTGTGACCTGTCTCTGTCACCAAAAAGCTTGCAGGTTTGCTGGAAAATAACTAGCCTGTAGTCTTACTGTATACATGTATACGAGTATTCTTCATTGTAAAATTCACATGTAACACATTACAATCTGTATAAATGCGATTCAATAAATTACATATTTGTTATAATAGGCAAGTTTGGGATTTTAATAAACTAACCTCGCATCTTTCACCTGGCTGAATCACTGTACGCGTATGCAGGTGCTAATCAGAAACAGAATATGACTAATTTATAAAAGCTTATTTGTGTATTTTCAAAGAGAAAGCAAGATGTTTAGATTTTAAAACACGATTATTTTGTTCCGATTGCATATGCAAGCATAACTTACTCTTGCTAATATAGGTAACATGTTAATTAATTTTCCACACTCACGTTATTTTTGAAAAATGCTTGTGCGCAGAAGCAAAAGAACATTTACGACCGTGTCATGCAATCAGCGCGTCGTCAGTGACGTTTTGGTTATGAATTGGGCGTGTGGAGGCACGCCAAGCAAATTTCAATAAATTAAAACTTTTATGAATTGAAGTGACACATTCTTGTAGCCAGAGGAGGAATGATCAACTTCCCACAAGGCGTTGCAGTCGTGTGACTTGTGTAGCATAGGAAGATATGATCATGGGACTACATGAATGGCTTTCGCCAATTCTAATTCACTATTTTCAATGTTTGAAACGATTATGCCAAAGAGATATTAGTTTTTGACGCACAAAAATCTGTTTGTTTACACAGAAGTCCCAACAATATTACTTATTTGAATTAACGAAAGCTAAGTTGTTTTTTCAGCATGCTTTTTCTCATTCCTAGTGTCATCGAGCCATACAGTGAAACCAGTACACCGCAAACTAGTCAGTAAAACAAGCGAACAAAGCACGAAAATTAAAGTGTTTGTTGAATAAGTTTGAAATTGCAAACAGCACTGAACAATTTGTGGTATTATGCAGAGCCAATTTTGATAAAAGAAATGCAGTTATTTTTGTGGTCGGCGTGCCAAATATAAAATTAAGATGCATAAAAGGGATCGGAGAACCTCAGCTTTACTTCAGATAACATAAACAGCACGTCTCTCATTAAAACATTACCCCAAAAGTGCTCGATTATTCTTGTCAGTTTTCTGTTTCCAATTTGAATAATGTTGTATATACTATCCTTTAATAATCTTTGCAACCTGCAAACTGCACAGAAAAAATGGTACAGTTGCAACTGACAAAACTTTCATAGCTTTATTTTAAGGATAAAAGCTGTTCGATTTCCAAGTGTGCGACGCAGATTTACAATATCCCATCGGAACTTTCTTTAAAATGACGAGTTTATAATTTGTAACCTGCACAACGCTCTTCACTTAGATCGTTAATTTTAAGCAACTTGCTCGCTTCTAATCATTATGTACAATTTTACCTATGTATCTTACAAAGTTATCATATGTCTTGCAATGAAAGTATTGATCGTTGGGAAACTATATGTATGCTATACTTCTACTTTTATAGAACTATATTCCTATCTATAATCAAGTAAAACTTCATTCGTTATCAGATTAAAGGTATTTTGCATTTTGTGCAATCGAGTTCAAGTTGCGCAATGTCCTTATTGCCGAGTCTGCTGGTCACAAGAACATTACTTTAGGATAAACGTT
>JAOBYK010533342.1:0-12454 GCA_025434845.1 Phenganax subtilis
TGCTTTAAATACTGAGTAGAAAATTTTAACTTTTACGAAATAAATGACACCTTTTCTAACATCACTACGGAGCAAAAAGACAAATTAGTGCTACACCCGGAATAGTTTAAAAGAAAGCAGAAGTCAGTTTGTAACAAATCTTATGTGTGAAATAACGCATGAACTATAGCGCCCAAACATTTAATTGATATTTTTCAACAGATGCCTTCCTACGAGTATTACGATCTACGAGGCTCTAACACAAAGCTCTATCTGCCTAAATCTAAGACAGAATATCTTATAAAAGGTCTTAGTTACAGAGGAGCAAAATGGTGAAATAGGCTCCCTGATGAACTAAAAAATATTGATCGATCTCCTAGACAATTTAATTCAAGTGTACGACACCTGGCCTGTTAGTTAAAGTTTAATTAGTATAATTTGTGAATTAATAATTTCTTAATGTAGTTATAGTAAGTGTAATTGTGTTTTGTAATTGTTAATCTAGTGTCTGTAAGTTTCTAAATCGTTCTAAATTTTAAACTTTCTATCTACACCCCTCTCGGAAACCAGCTTCTGCTGTAGGGGTTAGCGTAGTTAAATAAAGTTTTTACTTGCTACTTACTTAAAAATATAGTTCAAATTTGCACCCTCGCATGCTAACTCCCAATTGAATAATTCTACGTGTGAAGCAATCCACATAAAAAGACTTACATTACAAGCAGTTCAGGCCGTCAAGGATTGATAATTATTTTCCACATCTCTGTCTTTGCTTAAATCAGTGTAGATAGGATCATTTTGCACAAAACCAATACTGGTAGGATTAACCATTAATGACTGATAGTTATCATCTTTATTCATTTTTCTTAAATCCAAGTCTTGATAAATTGAATTCTCGTTAGATGTTTGAGGTTCAGGCTTGGCTTTTGCTTTTATTTTTCTAAATCGATGACGAAAACGCCAGCCAATGCATGAAAATAGAATTCCAAAAACAATAGCCAACATTGATGATCCAAAGAGGATATACCATTTAGTACAATCACAGCTCAAGTTTGATTTTGAGGCCAATTTTTCTGAACAGTACAAGAAGGGCACATATATCATGGCAGTAATTTTACTAAAAGAACATTATTTCTAAACTTGGTTGCGACAGGGTGTTGGAGAAAGCGAACTCGGCTAAACTCAAACTATTGATTACAAAACGTGCGGGATTCTGGCAATAACAAGTGTTTCCGTAAAAATGCTGATGTTTTGAAACGCCAGCCCTGTGTACAAGGATGGCACGAAAAAATCAACAGCATACATCATACATTGAATTATACCGATCAATTCGTGAAGAGAAACATGTTGATCGCTCCATCAAAAGATTACTGAAATGTAATATGCCTGGGGCCGGTCGTTCCAGGCGCATTTAGCTTAAACGGCGTATACGAAACTGAAAGGTTTTTAACTGCATGAAGACAATAATTATGACTTCAACTGGAAAGGTTTAGAAAGTATGTGGGAGTGTTTTTGAATTCTGACTATTCACCGTTTAAGCCAAACGGCGTACGAACAACCGGCCCCAGAAGTAGAGAAAATTTGCTCGCCATTTTTAGGCAAACTGTACCATTGGCTGGAGGAATTCCTCTCTTCAATATTGTCGCAGGAGAACATTGGATCATAGAAGCTGGCGTCACTAAAATGAAATCACGTTTAAATTACTCAGAGAAGCTTCAAAACTGTCCGGTTAATTATCTCTATTACGATTCTATCGGACAGAGCAAAGACAAAAGACCAGGGGCAGGTTGTTCAAAGCTTGGTTAGCATTAACCCCGAGTTAAAATTTGACCAGCTGTTTGGTTTGTGCATTTCTGTACGTCCATTTGTTTTAAAACTATGCAAAAAAGGCATCTTTTTACATAGATTAGCTTTGTGGAAAATCTTTGTCAACTTAGTAAAAAAGGGGTTAAAAATTTTGCTTCAATTATTTTGTTAACCCAGAGTTAACGCTAACTCAGCTTCGAACAATCGGTCCCCGTTTCTTTACGAATAACATAAATACAAGAGCTATCATGCTCGAACACAGTTCTGTGAATGCAAAAAGTGTAAATTAGCTTTTGACATCATTGCTTGCATGTAATTCTAGCCTCTTGTTACAAATCTAGAATGTTTGCGCTTCGCATGCACTTGCATGGTAAAACGACCGCCCTTCTTGTATTTTGATTACACTTGCTGCCCAAAAGTTAAAAGACAGGGCTATTATTTAAAAGAATATCTACTGCCTCCGCTTTGAATTAGTGATAATCTTCGCGTCCCACGAACTTTGTCCCACGAACGGCCTTAAAAGGGCATTCCACGCCAAAAACAACTTGGGGTTACATGAAAGTCCTTTGTGAGAGAATCTCGGAATAGTTATTCATTCGCCTCAATTCTTTTTCGTTCGCGAGATATTCCACTTTGTTTTTGTTAAATTTACGCCATTTTAACATCGCCATGTTTTTTGACGAGGGGGCCTGGCGATTTTGCTAAATTTTTGAGCACAGTGACGTCATTGAGTGATAGAAAGCAAACACGAACTATAAATTAGTATTGTGGTCTTCGAAATATTAGCAAATTTTGAATATTGACTCCGTCTTTGAACCGTTTTAACGAGATCCTGATGAAGTTCCAGCAATTCTTCACGGGTAGATAAGGATTTTATGTTGTTTCAATGGCCTTAGATTAAGAATGACACCAATGAAGAAAACTACTCGAGGCGCCATATTATTCAAGGCTGTCTGTGTTTTAATAAAACAGCGAGGAAAGAATGTTTTCTTGCTAATAGCCAAGTGAAACATTTGGAAGAGTGTTTGTATACTTTTAAGTGTTCCAACTGAAAAGCATTTACCCTAACAACGAATCACATTCCAAGATATATTTGAGGGTGGCTGTGATTTACGCAGGGTTGCAGTCTGTTGTCGTACCTGATACAGTAACAGTCGTTGATGTGGACTATCAGTGAATTTATTTGGTGTGAGGGTTAATTTTGAATAGCAGCTTGAAACACTGGCTATTCTGGGCTTCGTTTGCCACGCCAACAGTTCGCATTGAATGGCAGCCTCATTATTATTAAAAGAAATTAAAGTCCAACAGTAGCGAGTGATGTAAATATGGCTTTATTTTAATATGCCTTTAAAATCCATTTTCAAGGCAGCATGTGACATTATTTTTGTATTAAATGGATGCGCAAATGCTATTTTTGCGGATGCGCACATGCTATTTCTTGAAATAGGACAATACCAGTTGCTAGTCTGAAATTATTTGTAGAAAGTACATGCGCGTTTGATTCTCTTGTTTGGCACTGAATTCACTGGGCAAATTCTCGCCATTTCGCTCGGCGCCATCGATTTCATATAAGATCTCGATCTTAGATGTTTCCCGTAACTTTTCGAGAATTTTTAGTTCATTCTGGAACTACGCAATGATGTTTCGTTGGAGAACGTATACTTTGGTTCATTGTTTTGCTTTATAACATGAGTCGCAACATTCCACTTTCTAACACTCAATGATGTCACAGTGCTCTAAATTGTAGCGCATTCCCCCCGTTTCGACAAACATGGCGGCCAAAATGGCCGCAAAAATCTGTAATAGAAAGTAGAATATCTCGCTAACGAAAAAGAGGTGAAGCAAATGAATGACTGTTCCGAGAAGACTCACGAAGGGCTTTCATATAAGCGCAACTTGTTTTTGGCCTGGAGTGCCCCTTTAAACGCAAGTTGTTATATGAGCTACTGCACGGAACCAAAGACAACATGTTTCTTTACTGCATGAACTAGTATATGAGAAAAGTAATTGCCAAATAGTGTACATCACAGATATTTTGAACTTGTACTTAAAGTACTGGGGCCGGTTGTTCAAAGCTGGGTTAGCGTTAACCCTGGGTTAAAATGTAACCAACTGTCTGGTTTGTGCATTTCTGTATGTCCGTTTGTTTCAAAACTTTGCAAGTGAAGGCATCTTTTTATATAGATTTGCTTTGTGGAAAATTGTTGTCAAGTTAGTAAAAAAGCGGTTAAAAATTTTACTTCAAACTTTTCGTTAACCCAGGGTTAACTCTAATCCAGCTTTGAACAACCGGCCCCTGAGCATTAACTGTAGGTTAACTCTTTCAATAAATATTTTTATACATTCAAAGTCTATTCTCGTTCCTGGCTTGTCGACGGGTCGGACAATTCTCGGCAGCGCGAGATAATAGTTTTTTTCGACAGAAGTTCGGTCCAAAACCATATTATTCCAAGGCCTGGTAACCAAGCCCCCGCCGCACAGTCATTTGTTTTCTAAAAAGCGCGAGAAAAATCCATCTTTTACAAGCGTAAACAAATTGCTTTCTTTTTCCTTTTGAATTTCCGATGAAACAATTACTAACTTCAGTTTTCGTATGACATGGAGAATTTTCAAGGTGAGAATTATCATTCACTTCTTAATTTGGTGCATTTTGACTGCTTGATTTTCGGGCAAAAATAAACTCAGAAAATACGCGTCAGCGGCAAATGATACAATAAATGTATTGCACATGCGTATTTGGTCTCGAGCACTAATTAGCTGCGAATACGATATCATGCATGCGCATTGTTTTCTAATATTTAATAGAAACATTAAAACTTAGCGCGAGTCGTTATTGAAATTGAAATGGCCCGTTCTGTTCTCACACTGAACTAAAAATACATGGAACGCTACCTGCAGCCAAAAATTGAAGCCAAAAGTCCGATGTCGGCCCTAGTCTTTCCACGTAACGGAACACACGGCAAAAAAAACAAAGCAAATAAACGTGCTCGGAAAACGAGTGAACGTTTGCAAAAACAGTTTTACGAAGCTAATAAGCATTCTTTTTAACAGAAAGTAAGAAAATAACACACAGCGGAAAATAGACAGTTTTTTTTCTAAATTTACGAAAAAACAACCCAGACACAGCTTCTTTTTTGGCAAAAACATATACCATCAAGAATGAGGTTCCCCTTCTGTGTTCCCGCAAGGAAATCGAGACAGTAAACACGAGTGTCTGGATGGCAAATTTGGCTTCAGTTGATTGTTAGACAGTCCCTATAGAAGTAGCACTGTATTTTTAGTTCAATGTGTTCTCAACAGGAAAACCACCTTATTTCTTCATCTCGTCCAATAATTGTATAATATTACTAAACAGTTTCTTACCGTATAGTTTTATAACTAAAATTTCTCTACTGCTTTTAGATTTTCCTTTTGCTTTCCACCACACTTTGCCATTAATCCTAAGTTGTTCACGTATTTCTTCATCAAACGCAGTCCATTCATGAGTTTCGTATGTGAATATGAACAAACTCTTATTTAGATACAGTTTTTGATGAAAACGCATTCTTTTATCAAACGCGTCTCGATAATATAACTGCAAAACAATAAATTAACGCTATGAGCTTAGTTGTCACTTGTACAGTTAAACCACAGGAACTCCAGGCTTAAATAAATTGAAGCACTAGAGAGCTCTGCATGCAAGCTAAATATGGATACTTTGAGGCTCGTTTACACGGGCGATTTTACTTGCGATATTTCTCTCCTAGACGTATGGCCGGGATTGAATAGATTACTGACGAGTGCCCTGGCGAAAATTGTTCGATCAAGTTCATTTGCCAGGTATCCACTCTATCACATCCTTCAAAACGAGAAAATTCGCAGCGAAAATCGTCCTTGTAAATGGCCCTCTATGTTTCTTACCCGCAAGCACTCATTATGCCTGGCTCCCAGGACAGAAACATGGGTTCGGTCCATGGGCAGATCAATGTTCATCTGACAGGGGGGTGCAGATTTCCCCTGCGGGGTGCATTAGTGATTTAGTAAAGGGGCTGGCCGGACTGTAGTTGCTCTAATTGCACCCTTGCCTCAGCCAATGAAAATCACTGTAGTATTTACAACTAGCCAATCAGCATTCAGGATACAAAAAATGAATTTTGTTTTGTTTTTTGCTGTAAAAAATCTCAAAATAGAGGAATTGACAAATTTTGAAAATATTAACCTTTTAAGTTATATATTTCCCGTTAAAACAGTTTGATTACAGAAGATATATAATTCATAAGTAATAGAATGAATGAAGTCGTGCACGGTCGGTTGATTTGTCAATCACTCGTACGATTTTGGCATAAATTGCACTCCTATGCGTCCTATTACCATTATCAATTTCAAGTACGTTTGCACGCAATTCAGCTCTGAGGCTGCAATGTGTAAACTTTTGATAAACTATTAATTATTGGGGTCTTGAGGAGTAAGAAATTCAGCGAAACTACTTTTGAGAAAAAAAAGACAAGAAAAATAGAAATTTAAAACGGAGGATTCAAATTGAGCAACTCAAACTTGTCTTTGAGTGTTCTACATCATACACGAACGAAAACTGCTAGGGTATCAGTTATATAAAAAAGATGTCTCCTCTCAAAGTTTTCGCCGAAACTATTTTTCACTTTAGCAGTCAAAATACTTTAAAATCTCACTGGACGTCTTAAAACGTTTCGGTAAATGAAATTTCAATCGATTCACAAGGGGCCGGTTGTTCAAAGGTAGGTTAGCAGTTCAGCTAGATTTAAATTTAACCCACTGTTTTATATCTCCGTGTTGAAGCACTATTTATTTTTTGAAAACTTTTCAAAAATTTGACTTGAACTAGTTTCAAATTTTGGTTCAAGTATTACACCAACCCACGGCTAAGCTAACCCAGCTTTGAAGAACCGGCCCCAGAAGAACAGTGTGTTATACGAAAGACACTTGGAGATATTCTTGTGAAATATCTCCAAGTACAAAACCTAAGGGGGTACGATATACCGCTAGGACTGCGTCTCGTGTGTTGAGTCTGGCCGCCCTTTTCAAATGTAAATCGCTCCGTGATGTCAGCATCAGTCTCTGATACAGATTAATACTAATCGCTACGAAGTTTGATAAAAAATATTTACGAAAAATTTAGTCATACCTGGACAGTTCGTCCACTCTTGTTATCAAACTGTACGTATCTTCGTGCAGACGCTGTAGTAGGTTTTTCATCTGTTGAATGGACGATACTGCGCTGACCTACGACATAAAAGGACTCTATTCGTCAAAAGTACTCACTTCATATATTCTTGGTTTTTTAAACTACTATATTTACTGTGAGGCCAACCAAGGGCGGAGCAAAACTATCCTTCTGGGGGCTCGATGGAAAACGCGGGTGTGCTGATTACGGATATACTATCCCCATTTTGCAGACAGATTTTTGCCCATCCATCCATTAGATAGATTTTTGCAAAAATCCATCTAATGGATTTTTCCGCGAATCTATCCGCAAAACAAGAAAAATCTATTCGCAAAAATGCACCCACATATCCGCAATCCGTATACCCTCCGAGCAGCTACTGGCTTGATCAATTAATTATGTCGACAACTGGTTTATGGTGCCAACGGACACAGCATTTGAAGTGTGTGTGTGTGTGGGGGCAGCACCCCCCGCAGCACTTGAAGGGCAGGGGGGCGCCCCCCCATTCCCTTTAGCTACCCCTCTGAGGCCAACTAACAGTGCTTTCAAGACGTCAAAAAATAATCGTGTACCCAAGCAAAACCGACATAGCGCAGAGAACATTATCATACAGCTTCATTTCAGTAGAGTTATTATATTTTTCGCCAAGTCACGATATTGGTCCACTCCAGCTTCGTAGTTTGAGCGACTAACGTTTTGTTATCCAGGCCTATCTAAACCCGCTGGACTTGGAACGCAAGCGGGGTCGCTTCATTTTTATCAAGCACGTTTTGAACTTGCTATCATATAGCTTCCGCAAACGAATGATGCCACGCAATTAACACAACGTATTAAAATCTATTGCTTCTTGTTTAGTTTAAGACAATTTGGCACGTCGTTCACATTCGGGGGCCGGTTGTCTAAAACTTTTAACTACGTTACAACTGCCAATTTGAAGTTAAAAAGTAGTGAAATATATAGTGAATTATGCAATCCTGCTTTCTTCATGTCCGTACATAACTATACAGTTAAAATCAACTACGCTTTTATACAACTAGCCACTGATAAAGACGGCAATCGGGCGGGGGCATTCAAGCGTCCTCTCTATGACGTCGCCTGTTTGTGCTCGCTTTGCACGAACTAGATGTTATAGGAGATATTACGTTCTTTCAGAGAAGATAAAAGAATTACTGCTTTCTTCCACACGCATTTCTCAATAACAGTTGCGTAGTCACAAAGGGACGGGCGAGGCACGAGTCCCCTTACCACTCTCCTTCAGAACCACCTTCGAGATATGTTTAAAATCGGTTAGAAACTCGTAGGGAACAGGGGGGTGCAACATTCATCCAACTTCATGGCGAGCTTGGTATTCGCAATTTGATAACTGTAAGACGCACGTATTCTCGAATGCAAAGTTCCCCCGTCTATTGGATGAATTTATTACATTCCGCCGCTGTCTAGCTGTTCAGAAAAAGATACACGGATGAGGCCATAACGTTAGTAATGACGTCATATGTGTATCTATTTCTGAACAGACAACAGCTAAATGTATTATAACTACTTTCTATACCAAAAAAATAAAATTAGTGAAAAACGTTTTATTAAATGAAAATATCCCAGGGAAATTTATGCAAGTAGAATAAAATTCCGCAGGCTTACGTCATTCGTATATCTGTTGATCACTGGATTCGATTAATCAAAATGTTTAAAGTACTTTGACTATTATATAAAATCCTCTTTTTACTTCTGAAGTGTCAATCAATACAAAATAAATCCATACTTCAAAGTAGGAAAATGTATTGTTTTTATCGTATTATAATCTTCTGAATTCTGTAAAATTTCACTTTAAATTAAACAGTCTAAAGTCCTAGAATGTACTAAGTTTTGCTTATTTCCTGATGATGTTTATAATTTTCAGAGTATTTCAAAATCTTCGCCCAAAATGGATGAAATGGCGTTTTGGGGGCTCTGAATTTCAAAATTCTACCGGGGAACCACCCCCCCCCCTAGAATTTTTGCGTCTTCAGCATTCAGGTTGCCAACTTACTTTTCAAACCTTGGCTACGCTATCGAATGAAAGTGTTTTAATCCACAAGCTTGGTACTTCTATATTTCGGATGATTTAAGCAAAAGGAAAATATTTCCGGGAAATCACAATTAAAGAATACATTATAAGAAGTGACGAGAATTAGAAATAGAGTATAACTTTGGTTATCTGTTTTCAATAATTTGCCAACGCTAGTACGCATTTTATTCAAGTTAAATCATAGTCAAAACACAAATAAAACATTAAGTTCAGGGAGTAGTCGCGAGCATAGTTAAAATAAAGACAAGGCTCTGTACACTGTCCTGATCACCGCTGGTCTCAACGGAACGCAGGCCGTATCTAAACACTGACGATAATTGGGGGAATGCATATTCATATATTTGTGCACTGCATGCTCTACAGATTTCTGTTGAAAGCAATTGTTTCTACCGTATGTAAACATGAATGCATGAATGTGCACCCCCTGTTCATCGTATCTAGTTATTAGGCCTGGTTCTCATATATCGCCGATTCCAGCGGCCCTCTTTGTGTTTGATCACCACAGAACAAAATTATAAGAGCTAGACAAAGGAATTTAAGCATCATTGACCAACGGCAATGAGCGTCGCCGATCATCGGCGACGTTCATTGTCCTGGATCACTGATGGGTAAAAGCTTGTGTCTATAGTTAATAATTGGCTGCTTCAATGATCAAGAACTGAAGTCACAAGAGCGTCGCCGGCCATGGGCGATAAATAATAACCAGGCACAGCTAGACACGATAAATAGGGGGAGGGTGCATATTCATGTTTACACAATCACTTTTTAAAAGAAATCAGTCGGGGAGAACACGAATATATGAATATGTCGCCGATGATCGGCGACGGTCGGCGACGATCATAAATAATCCTTGATCACTGATGCATAACATCCTTTGTCTATGGCAAATAATTTTCTGATGGACAATAGTCACAAGAGCTTCGCCAACCATCAGCGACATATGAGAACCAGGCTATACGGCCTTGTGGCAACGTATCGCACCGTTTTCCTTTGTTTTTCTTTGTGTCGTACTAGCTTTACTCAAGCAACAAAGAAACACGTTGCATTACAGGCCAAGTGCAAAGTGGATTCTAGTAGTATATTTAAACACACAGCTGACCAATTTTCCTGGATGGAGACATTACACAAACTCATGCAGAAAATAGCAATGGCAAAAATGATTCATTGAAGTCATAAATAATACTCACCCACAGACTTCACAGTTGGAGCGGCGGTCGTTGCGATCCCTACAAATAAATCAAACAATCTCTTTCACGCACTAATGTATACATTTACTTTTATGCAATACTATTTTGATCTTTACTGAAGTGCCTAATGGCTGCAAAACACATGCACAGGCATAACAATTGTGGTGCCAAAGCAAATTCTTCATTTATTATACGAGACGACACTTTTCATCGAAATGCAAGTAAAGCAAAAACCATATACGGTTTTCACACGTGAAAAATCGTCTGTTCGCGAGCGGTTTTCCCGCGCATATAAACAACATCGCCACGTTTAAGAGTGCTACCGTAAAAGAACTTATGGAAGCATTATTAAAACGCTTAAAGGAACACGGGCAAGAAGTGAAACAACAAAAACATTGTGCGTGTACCTAATTTTGCAAGAATTAACTGAGCGATAGGAATAAACTGGAAACAATACGTCTTTTCCCCAATTTAATTCTCGAGTTGTTACTCGTCAAATAAACAATTCTCTGTATCATATAATAAAGAAATTACTTCGTAGCTGGTTCGCTTGCACGATTTTTATTAGGCACTCGTAGTGAAGAATTGCAAAACTCACTTGTTTGCTGTTCGTTTATTTCGTTAGCAATTCTTCACAACTCGTGCATAAAAATCGTACGCTCTCACCAACCATGAAGTAACATCTATATACGCGAGCAGATAGTTTACAATGAAAATAAGTTTGATTTGCTTGTTTGTTTACACGCGCAAAAAAATCGTTTAGCGAACGATTTTTTCACTGGTGAAAAATTTCGTCCGTCCAATCTGAAAGCTGAGACGATAAATTTCACATGTGAAAATTATATACGGTCTTTATTTTACTTTTTTTCGACTAAAAAAGGTCGTATCATGTACTAAATATTTCATACAATGTGTGTTTGTATAAGTGCCTCCAAGTCATAGCCCAAACAATCTATGCACATTGACAGTTTCAATATGCATAGATTGAAAAAGGCTTCGCAGTCTAGTATACGCTATGAAAAATCGTCGAGTTACAATAAACATACACTGCAAGCTACACCAGTCCATTTCTTTCAGACATGCCTTGCAGTTTATAGTCTGGTATACAGTATGACCAAGGCCACATCTTAACCATTTACCTTTAAATGAATAGAGCAACAGAACACATAAGATTCCCATCACAAAAACAAGATTGGACATTTTACCAAACGCCATCAAATCTAGGTGAAAAATGGATGACATAGTCTTTTGAGTTCGCTACTTAACTCCGTTGGCTACATCGGAAATTACTAATAGCTACACTGAAACAAAAGTTAAGCTAGTAGCAAAACTTAAATATAAACCTCTTCCGTCAAAAAAGAGCTCAATATAAATCAAGGTTTGATCATAGTTAGATAAATGGACTGAACAGACATACTCAAAATAAAACTTTGCTTTGGCAATTTACATAAGCTACTACACTCTATAGATAACAGTTTAGAGGAAAGAAACCACACATAACTAGAGTAGACACTCCGGTACGGACGATTAATCACGAAATTAAACTTTGCCCTGTATGAATGGTAAAGTAAACACCCCTTTGAAAAAGCATTGCTACCTGAAACTTTGTAAAATTCCAAATTCAGCTCTGAAACTACATCGAGATTCTCAAAAAATCTCCCATTTGCCTACTTTTGTTCCTAGTCATTGCAGTATTAGATGTGACTGCAAACAATGCTACTCCATGCTACTCTTCGGTAACTAAAATTTTGGAAAAAAATCGATGTTCAATCTTGAAGCCGTCCGTTCTAATAAGTCCCAAAAAAATTATAAATGCGAAATTCCTGAAACAATTCCACATGATTTCAGAAAGTGCGAATTTGTGAGATCTCAGGAGTTTGGCATCCTGTTTCAAGAGCTATATTTTACGTGGTGCTCACCCAAACAAGGGTGAATTTCGTTTTTGACCAATCAGAGGATTTGATAACCTGTTGGTGCTCAGTCAATAAGAACGCATAGATTTTCATGACTTCACGCCTATACACGTGTTTCAAAACGAAAATTACGGGCGCAAATAAACCATATGGACGCCTCATTTTCAATTGTTGGATTCAGCTACACGAAATCCTATTAAATATTAAGTTTTCGAAAAGTATACTAACGGTATTAAAGGAGCAGTGTCATCGTTTGCGCACTATTTCTGCGCATAACAAAAAGTCATCGGAAACTGTCGTAAATCTGTCGGATTCTATAGTAAGCCAT
>JAOBYK010533453.1:0-12450 GCA_025434845.1 Phenganax subtilis
TATCATTCGTTGCTATCTGCGGTTGCTATAATGCGTCGTATAGTTACATAATTGTGGTATAAAAGAGCTAGCAGTTTTGATATTCAAGGAATTCCTCGGGAAATGCCAGGAATTTTATTGAAATTTGCGTTTTTGATGATCGACACCGGCACTCCTCATAACTGCAATAGTTTGTACCTGTATAACAGCCAAGTTTGAAGTTTTCATTGCAAAAACAAGCTGATATTGGTTATAGTAAAAGTTTTTCGTTTACTCGTCGATAAAATAGTATTACTTCAATAGGCATGAATAATTTTACCATTAAATGTTTCATTTTGATTGATCATTTAATATTACTCGGCTAATTGGCAATTCAAAGAGAAAAACAAAGAGGTTAAGAACTTACAAATGGAAAACTATAAAAAGCGGTTTTGCTTAAAAGTCTTCCTGTTCATTTTGCTTTGTGAGAAATCTATATTGCAGTAGGCCTACATGGCAAAGCTATGATACAAGCATATTGACTAATTCAACACCGATAGACTAGAGCAACTCCGCTGTTGCTAGTCTCGTAACTTTTCGCTTCATCTTCTAAGAACATAAATGAACTATATTTAAACACAAATCTCAATTACTCTTTGTAATTATTGTTGCGCTCTTTAATATTAAAAGCTCAGTTCCTTTTGAACTTAGCCAATCTCATCATTAAATCTCTATTGCTCTTTTATTTTAGCGTGGGTTGGTTCGTCCGCCATGTTTGGCTGTTTCTTCTTGTATCCCATTAGTCTACGCATGCGTTATAGATATGGTATTCGCACCACAGTATTGGTGGGAGGTGCTTTGATGATCCCTCTTTTTATATTCTCACCAATGGTGCCAAATATGGATTTGCTCTTTTTAACATTTTCAATCCCAACTGCCATTGCGTGCTCCATTATTGGTGTTGCAACGTTTACTACAATCAAAGAGTGCTTTGAGAATCACCAAGGGATGGCATTCGGGATACGAGCGAGTATGAACGCTCTGGGTACTGTCATGTTCTCATTTGTCCTACCAATACTCCTCACGCAACTTGGATGGCAAAGGACGTTTTGGATATTAACTGGGATTAGTTTAATCACAATATGCTACGCTTTTGTGTATTCGAAACCTGAAAATGAGGATGAATACCCAAGCGAAAGGGTGTGTAGTGTGAGCACTGTGATTAGTTTACCTACGAAAGATTTCTCGAAAGACGATATTAGCATTTATGGAAAACTGCTGAAGCGAAAAGAAGTTTTGGTATATCTTGCTGCACATGCAGTGTTTTTGATTGTCGTTTTCATGCCTCCTGTATTCATGGTAAGTTGAACTTTGTGGGGTTTTTTTATTCCATATTTTTTTGCCTTCCCTTTTTCATTTCTTCTTTCACTTCCTTATAACTTCCATACTCTTCATCTCGTTTCCTTACTACATTCTTCTCATTCCTTCTTTCATTACCTATATTCCTGTACTTGAAATCTTTCAATTTCTCTCTTTTGCTGTCATTCAATCAATCTTCAAGCTCTTTTTTGGGTTTTGTTTCATCTTTTAAAGGCAAAAGCTTGTGACTTTGTGTCCTCATAAAGTTTTCATTAAAATCATCTAATATCCTCCTTTTTCTACAGGTGCAATTCGCAACAAATCTAGGTCATCATTTATCCAAATCAAAATGGTTAATGATTGTGCGAGGTATAGTAGCTGTGCTAACGCGATCGATCGCAGGACGACTTGGTGATATAGCTTCGAGGCGAAGAAAAGTGCGATTCATAATCCTACTGGTGATGTCATTGTTCAGTATTGCAACTGTTGTCTGCTCCATGACCAAGTCATTTACAATGATGTTGTTGTACATGGGTTTTGTATCAGTTGTTGACAGTATTTACTGGGTTATAATTCCGTTGCACGTGAGCGAAATCACAAGAGGTGTGAATTCAGAACATGCTTTCGCGTTGTTTAATTGTATCGGATCATTCGCAACGCTTGGAGGCCCACCTCTACTGGGTAAGGAGTTTTTTTGTTAAAATGTGTGAAGATAGTTTATTGGACATTGCCAGATTATGTAGTTTTTACTAGAAGAATATTCCTTGGCAATGTCAAGACATCAAAATATAAGCTAATCTTTTTTCTGTTTTTCTGTAGGATGGATTTACGACACGACTGGTGACGCCAGTCCAGTAATGCATACTGTATCAGCGGTATCAGCTCTGGCAGCATGCGTAATAGGAATTAGACTTTACATGACGCGAGGCAAAGATCGTTTACTAGTTGCGATAACGGAAGAGTTAGTCAATGACGTTTTTATAGAGGATGACTTTCCTACACAAACCACTACGGTTTATATGGCCGACCACGATATGCAGTATATTTCTGTAGTCTAGCGTATCTCATTTTTAGGACTAGTTAAATTAGATTAGGCTGTTTTATTTATTTATTTATTTATTAAGAATATTTATTATAATACTCTACTAAGTTGAGACAAAAAACATGTAAAAGCCACAGCCAGTCGCAGCGAATATCATGATTTTCACAAAAGTAATGATGTCAAATTTTGGTCCAAAATCAATGCAAGATTTCTTTCTTTCAAAGGCAAATATTAGGTGAAATTGTTTCTAAAAAGAACCGAAATAGTTTATTTTAGTGATATACTTTGTGAAAGTCATTGATATTGTATCTCGTTGTATGTCTTTAATTGGACGGAAACCTTAAGAGGGCGTACCGATACTATTTCAAAGTTTTTAGTTCTATACGTTTTAGTATATTTATAAACTGACATAATCATTGTCCAAGGTGTATAATTTAATACAAAGGTATGGGGGGAAAGTAGCTGAAAATTGTGAAGTGTCTTATAGCACACGATAAAATAGAAAGACAAGCGAATCGACGAACGTTGAAAAACAAGAGCGGGTTGAACAAGTCTGTAGTTAAGAGTATAATATTTTCGGTCTGTTTGGGTCGTTGGGGTTTGTCAACCGTTTGAGTTTCTCAAAAGTTGTCGATTTGCTAAAACTGTTCACGGAGAAATGACAAAGTAACATTCTTCAAGTTGAAGTAACTAAAAGAGTAAATTTTATAAATACCAAGTCGATTTAGACAGTATTTACAGATAGTTTTACTAGGAAAATAATTTATAAGTTATGGAAAACGGAAGAATAAAGAAGGTGGGAAAAATAAAAATACAAAACAAAACTGCAAGTTTGATTTCTTTATTGTATTTATAAATAATAGTACAAGATTTCTAACTACGTGAGTACATTGTGCAATGAATTGTCACAATTCTGTTTTAGGTTTTTCACCCTCTGAGTTTGCTAACCCAGGAAATTTTTGGTTTTCAAATTCAACACTTTCACATTCTGGTTGTTTTATTAAGAAATCTTTGATGTCCCAAGCTGTACTGCCATCTGTCACCATAAATATTGCTCTGTTGTCTGACACCATATATCTAAAAAGAAATAATGGAAAAGAAATTATTTTTCTTGCCTAGAGATTAAAAGGGAAGATTTAGGGCAAAAATCACAACTGGTATTGTGTAAACCTTTGAATTTGGAATTGAGCATTAAATAGCATATGATGCCATCTTTCTGTGAGTTGATCAGCTTCCTTCTTGTCAAACTTGGCTAAGACTTGCACAAACACCATAATCGTCTTGCCTTTCTTCGCTAGTTTTAGCATTGACATGGGATCACCTTGGAATTGCGATGGATCAAAACCTTTTAGCGTTGGCTGAGGTTTTCTGGGGTCATTGTCGTCATAGTCATTTGGATCATGGTCTTCGTCGTTCTCCTGAAATGTTCAGAAATTAGTCTGATACAGCTTTGGTTCTTGGTGATCTCAAGCAGCTGTCCAATTGAAGGACTGACAGTTCATTTGAATAAGTTGATAAAATGTCTTATGTCTACGATCAATACAGTTTAGATAAAATTAAGTACATCTTTGGTAGATATTTAGTCTCTGGTAGTCAGCTTATCTAGAAAAAACTTTGGACAAAAATTTTGTGGAAAATAGAACGCTAGGAACTAGTCAAGTCGTTAAGTGGAAACAGGTGGCTTTTCCTGACACCAGCAAATTTCATTCATTCAAAAAACTCTAATATATCTATTTTTACAAAACACAGTTTACAAGCTATGCTCAACTTGAATAGTATCAATGCCCTATCCAATTTATTCGATTGATGAAGACTATAGTACACGTTTATACAAAATGCTACGGTGTACGTTGACAAATAATTGACTCACATCCCACTGATCTAACAAGTCGTATACATCCCTTTCTGTATAATCAAGAGGATCTTTGCCTATTTTAGTCTTTTTCTTCTCCTTCTCCTTCTCTGTTTGAGCCAGTGAAACTGCTGAAATTAAAACGAGAACGACAAGTACTAACTTGATCGCCATTGTTTACTTCTTGTCAAACACTCCACGATGTTCTTGTTTCCCATCTTCTACAAGGACATCTTGTCCCTTTAAAAATGACATTCTTTCCGATATTTTCCGCTTAAACTAATTTTTGAGCAATAAAATTAATAAATCTCTAGATTAATGTAATGAGAAAAATTTGAAAGTAAGTTCAGTGAACCAACTTGTAAAGCAACTCAACAGACGCAAAATTATTCATATTTTTATTGGTAAATTCCTGCTACTGGATTGCAGTTTTTCTTACATAGTACTTCAGCAAAACTTATTCAGCATCATACAAACTAACTTTTGTTTAATTTTCTATAGGTCGAGAGTTTCAAAAGTCATTTCAAGTCTGTATATTCAAGAAAAGAATTGGACAAATTATTAGAAACGATGAAGACGAGATTTTGAGGTATCCATTTTACTGTCATTCTGTCATTGCCTAATGTTTTCAACAAAATGGCGGAAGCAGTTCGTTCCGTTAAGAAACGCAAGAAAGTGAAACGGTCGCAAAGGGAAAGCAGAGAAACCTTTGGCAATCTTGAAGAAGACGCAGCGGGGAAGGATAAAGGTATGACTGAGTTTCTGAAACCTGTCCTTGCGTAGAATATTGTTATAATGCATTTTATTCTTGCCTGGTCTTTGCGATCTTGTGTTTCGCGCGTGACATTGCGTGAGTGAAAACATTGTTTTATGTTGTATGTTTTGCTACAAACTGTATACTAAAGTGTTTCGTGTTGGTATTTTTAGTACATGATGTTTAATTTTGTTGACATTTTTGACTTGTAGGGATGTTCACTTCAAAATTCTATTTTTAATGCGCACGAGACTGAATGATGTCATTTTGTGTTAAAGTCATTATTTTAAACAATACTTGCTATTCACATTTAGTCGTATATATTTACTTTGTTATTACAATTCAAAAATTCATCTACACAGTTGCATCTGTGCTAAGAAAATTAGGCTGACCCAATGTTCAAATTCTGTCTGGCATTGCATCATTTACGGTCACTTGATGTTTTCAAGAATTAAACAATTCAATATTAATTTACCTAGAACGAGAGAATCTCAAAATTAATGCTGTCACAAAAGAGCTTGATACAGTTTGTCAAAGGAAAAGCAGCAAAGCTAGTACTATTGGGAGAAACATTGTTGATTTAACTAGCCAACCCGAAGCTGACCAATTACCTAGAAATACTGATACAATTGATCATAAAACTGAAAACAGTTCTCATTCAGAGCAACCTAGTTCAAAAAAAAGTGAGAAAATTAATGAGGATAACAAAGCACCAGAAGTGATAGACATTGATAATGAGGAACACAACGTATTGGATGTTGATAATGGAGCACCCATTGCAGTAGATCTTGATAAAAATATACCTGAGGTGATCAATGTTGATAAAGTGGAACATGATGTGATCAATTCTATCAGTGAGGGATATGATGTGATGAATGTTGACAATGAGGTACCACTTGAGATTGTTGAAGATGAAAATGCCTGTGGAGTAACCATTGATGTTCAGGAAGATAGGATAAATATGGATGTTGTAGGATGCTCTAAGGAACAGGATGAGCAGTTGAAAGAAGAAAATGAGAAGACAGAAAGTAGGACAGGGGAAGAAGATGGAGTAAATATTGAGAACCGAGTACTTAAAGGAACATCTGAAGAACTTGAAGATGAACATATCCATTATAATGAGATCTCCGAAGATTGCACTGAAAAGCTGAATGAAATGGAAGATAGAGAAATGAGTGTTAATCAGCAAATAACAGTTGTTGAAATAGAAGAAGATAAAACAATAAAGAACTTAGCAGGAACTGAAGATTCTTCATTAAAAACTGTTTGTACTACGTCATCTTTAACTTTGCCAGGAGAGTTGGAAATTCCTAGCTCATCTGCAGTAAGACCAAAAGAAAGCCAGTTGAAAGAAAGACAACATATTGCTGAAGGAAGTTATGCTCATATTCATAATAATTTTGGTAGACAGCCAGGTGAGAAAGTTTTCAGCGAATGTATAGGATTAGATCTTTTTAAAATGAAATGTAGATGCTTGGTTTACACTTGCAGTGGAATTACAGTGGTAGCATATGGCAATGTTAATTAAACTTGTAATAAAATGTAATTTCTTCACTTCCTCACAGTTTGGACAAACACTAGTGAGGCAATCACTGCTTTTACTGATGATGACTTGAAGTCGTTTTACTACAATCCAGCCCTTGTTCACGTTGAGGAATCTGTTGATAATTTTATACAGGTAAATTTTTATGAAACTAGTATATACTTTATACTCCTACCACTAACTTCGAGAAAATTGTTTGTTTGCTTAAGATACTATTTACTTCAATTTTATTCAGGAGACTCTTGAACCACGACGAGAAAGTTATTTCTACGAGTTATTGAATACATATCAAAATACGTCTAAAAATTTGCGAAATATTAACACTGATATTAAGGTATATTCAGTAACTGAATTGTTTCATCTTTTGTTCATTTTACATATTTGATTACGTTTTGTTTTTTTGGCATTTGACAACGCTGGGTTTTTTGTTCTAGAGTCTACGTCAAAAATGTCTGGATACAAAAAAGACGGTTTGGTCAACTGAAACAAAGACTGTTACAGTGAAGGTATTGCTCTGCAGTAGATTGCTTTAACCGATGGACAGTTACGTTTTAGACTAAAACTTGAATTAAAAACAAAGCAGAGAATTCATCACCACAGCTGGAAAGTGCCTCTTAGATTTAGTAACATTAAAAAATGTGGTTGCAAAATGTTGAAATGTGTGAAAAATACAGACCTACGAAGCTTGCCAATTTTGTATATATTTGTATTACATGGAGAAATTGCTCAACTCAAAAATGGTGGCAATGTCTATGTGTATGTAATACAAAACTATACAATATTATGCAATATTTGGGGTACTATATTTTCCACACATTACAGCTGCACCAATTTGCAGTTTTATTAAACTCAAGATTCTCTTCTCACCTAGATGTTGATGGACTTACTCTCATCCAATTTTATTGTATTCTGCAAATAGTCCATTTTGATATGCGTATTTTGTTAGGGAATGTGTCAAGATCGTGAGAAAGTGACGTACACACATACGTATGAAGTGGCTATATTTAACAAGGAACAAGGTGCAGACATGAGTAGGACGCTGGATACTTTAAAGGATACTGTACATGAGGTAAGAGATTATTATTAGAGAAAAACGTCTATCTATATTTTGTGGTGTACATACTTTGCTTAATCTTTGTCTATAAAATGGAATAGACGCATTACGCAATAGGCTAAGTTTTGATTTTGCAAAAAAGAAGGGTATTCATCGCCGCAGTTGGAAAAAGCGTCTTAACATTAGCGAAAAGGCGGAGTTTCATCGCGAAATATTGTAAAACAAGCCGAGGAGAATAGAGTCATGTAAAGTTTGGAAATTTTGTATATTTTTGTACTACGCGGCCGAAATTGTTATCGTTATTTCAAAACAACTCCTTAAAACATTTAGTAACCAAAAGTTGCAATTGTACTTAATATTTTTGTCTGGATCAACATTTTGTATATTATGCAATCGATCTGCTGTCTGTAGTACTTCTTGTATATTTGATATAGACGTTTACATTGGCGAAGTATTCTAGTGAACTAGCTAGAATTCATATTATGTCCTACATCTACGAACTTCATGCGAAATCTCCTGTATTCTGTGGTATTAATGAACACTCACCGATCATTGGTACGCTTGCATAATATTCATAGTTTACACCTCAAATGCATTGGCCTGGCATTACTTGCGGTAGCTTGCATCTCGGGCAAACGCATTGCTTGCAGATATATACTTTAAACATATAACTGTAGTTTGCGCAGTTTTTACTGTGAGTAACAGTGTATTTCTGTAGGTGTTGATCCATCTCAAGTGTCGCACGCAGTGTTTGGAGAGATCCACCATCTTAGAGATTGTATTACTGCTTTGTTTCAATTCATGAGAAAACCAACAGAGGATGAGGATTTCTACAGCGATATCAATTTATGGCTTGAGAATTTGGTATACTTATTCTGCTTTTTGTGTATCGTAGTTCTTCTGAGATTCTCTACGATCCATTATGGTGATGAATGAAGAAAAAAATTCTTTCATATTGACAATATTTAATCATCCGTAATCACCGACAATGAAGTTAGCAAGACACACTACAGTCAGTATACAAATACATTAACGAAAACAAAGTTTGCGACAATTTCTGTTAGCATACTGCAGTATCTCTTTAAAATGTGGCTTCGGCCCCCCCAATATTTAGTGAAGTGTCCGCCGCTGAAAACCAGGCTTTTGGAAGATTCTAGCAACAGAAGTCGGGCGGCTGCATTTTAATTTAGGCACCAAAATGTTTTTTCTAGATTGCATTACTGCTGCGAGTGGCTACACTTCCTGATCACGTGTTTATTTTGAATCACGTGCTTCGTTGTCCTCCTGGAATAACTCGAAAGTTGGCGCATTTTGTTCAGCCGCTTCTGTTTCCATCGTGGACAGCGGATGCTAGCTGTGATGAATATTTTTGGCAAAATCCTATCTTGCACCATTTTGTCACCATGTTAGCGAACTTACTGCTGCCAACCAAGTATGTTGTTGCCTTTAAAGTTCACGAAAGTTGTTAATGATGTAGAGAGGAACACTGTTTAATAACAGAAAGCTTGTTATAGTACCTCTCTTTTTCATTTTCAAGATTTCGAGAAAAGTACTTGCTGCAAATGAAATCTGTTCTTTGTCCCGATAATCCAGGTAAAAATGTACCATTACAATTCCTCTATTAGTGCCGTCAGTAGCATGTTCTGGCATCACAAGCTGCACTTAGCAAAATATTTTAGGCCAATTTTGCTCTCATATATCTGGCAGAAAGTCTTAAAGTTATACCTTGGGTAATGGTGGATGAAGATGGCGAAGAGGTGGGTGACTAAGTCACATTTATTTTAAAATGCGCGATAGACATTTCCCTTTTAGATATTGCTGTAGGTTTATAGTACGTAGTGGTAATAATAGTTGTAAATTCTAGGACGTGAATCTTGAAGAAACATGGATGTTGATGCCTGAGAATGATTTCGTGGCGTTGTTTTCGCAGTTTACATTCGATACTTTGTACAGGATTATCCTTGGAAGCGATGCATGTGACGGTACTGCCTAGCTAACTTGCATCATTATATTAGAAGCTATTAAGGTTGCCAAGTTTGTAGACTGTGTCTATGCCTTTTTGTAGCGTGGCATCATTACTCGAAAAGAATTGTTCTTTTCTTTTGTTTGAAATCTCGGCATCATATTTGTGTAGGTGTTTTCTCCCCTGAATCTCGCGGAATCAGCCGTAGGACAGCAACAACTGTCTTGCAAGTGTTTGCATTTTCCACGTGTTTGATTCAGATGTTGGGCAAGGCGTTTACATTGTACAGCTTGAGACGATATAGAGAGTTTGTGAAGAGACTAGGTCGAGCAATCAGGTAATCTATTAGTCTTCATACTCTGCTGTTATCACGGATCTTTTCATAGCATAATATATGGGGCTTTGGTGAGACAGTCGCTAGCACAAGCGCCTTTCACCAGTGAGTGACGACAGTGAAGTTAGCAAGACACCGATGAATTACGACAGTGACATTGCGAGTTCGATTCTGGGCGCGAACTTACCTTTCTCACTTGAAAAACAGTGGGTCAATTACGGGTACTCCGTTGTCTCTCTTACGGGAAAAGTTGACAGCGTGGGCTAGAACGAGCAGAAAAGGGAATAATTGATTTTTGTAAAAATAAGCAGTCTAGGGCAATATATATACTATATCGGTTCGAAAACATTATAAATACGCCATTCAGTTCATGCTACTTGTAACTATCTGAAGGGTCTATTTATCGACTTTTCTTTCATAGTAACTTGTGTTCATGTTATTTAGCTCAATTGTGATGAAAGTTTCTGAGTACTGGGTCTCGTACAAGACAGAATACTTGAATAAGTATGGTGATAACGAAACCACCTTTCATCTTGCCTTTGGCTCCGACTACTCGTTGGAGAGACTCCAATTAGAGTATGATCACTTCTTCATCAGAGCTTCACAACAAATTTTATCTGCTCACAAGTATGTTGAACTTTGTTTAATTATCATCCATAACACATCTTGTGAGAATAACAGACGTCATCAGCACATACATTAGTTTGAAAAACTTATATTTTCGTTCAGGCTTGGTGTTTGGCAATTTCTCATCGATATGCCGTACTACAGTCTATCATCAACAATGACCTGGACTTGTTATCGATTCTTCCACAGAGGCACTGCAGATAGAGAGTCCTTCAGTTCGCTTTTCGAATACGTTTCTTCACACAGCGAACAATTTGGTATGGTAGACACTAAACGACCACTAATGTTTAAACTGGGTAGCTCTACGTAGCTCTGCATAGCTCTTCTCTTTTGATGAAATTCGTTTATTATTTTACTTTCACTATGGAAAATATTGGGCATTGTATCAGCTTCCTAAAGTGGCATATTGTAGGTGTGAAGTCTAGCTAAACACATTTTTTTGTTCTGTCATATTTTATCCAGAAACTTCCAGTTTGTTGGAGAGTATTAAAACAATGACCGAATCTGAAGTGGTATTTTTATTGACAACGTTTTCCAACATGGCAACAGCTCGTTCCACTCAAGACAACGATTTTATTGACACTGTCGTTCGTGAGATATACGAGGTGAATGCAGGATAATAGAGTACCAGCAACTGCCCCCCCCCCCCCCCATTCTCTCATGTTATCCCACATTATCTTGTTGTTTTGCTTTGCCTATAGTTATTGATAGTTGGTACTTGCAATTACTAGGTGAGCTACCTGAATAGTGACGCTCCAGATTTTTTACCAAAAACTGGCAAAGATCTTCTTGGCTCAATTTGTCAACGCCATCCATTTGTAATGTCAATACTGTTGGAAAAAGTGAATAATACCCTCGAGAATGTAAGAGAGGTTGGTTCGCTAAATTTGTTCTCAACTATATTTCGATGCGATTTTTCTCTTGTTGAACGATGTGATAGAGTGGATAACTGGCGAATATTCTTAGTCCAACAATATTTCTAATGCACTCGCCAGTCAACCAATTCGATCACGTGCGCTAAGAGGAGAAAAATCACCTTAAGAGTCATCTAGCTCTTATTGATCCACTGTAATTGCAAAAGGAAACTAAAATATCTAAAGAAATTTGGCGCGGTTTGGTAGAGTGTACTCAAAGAAGTCTTCTTGGGTTCTTTTCAGGAGTGTGTGGCATTATTCCAAGCATTGCCAGTGGAGATATGGCGTCCAAAATCCTGCGATATTCAAACTATAAGAAACTGGCTTCTTCGCTCTGCTGTCGACTCTTCAGAGCATCAGCTTTCTCGCTATCTCCTTGCAAACATTAACTGGCAGTATCAGGTGTAGAAATTACATACGAAGTATATGTTTTAATCATTGGTTTTAATAGAACCCACTCAAAAGCTGGAACGAAACTATCACAATGCTTGAACTTCCTTTTTGTTCGTTATTGTGCAGGGGGTAGACAGTGACAGTCTTTATCTTCCACGATGTGTACATAGAACTGCGGCTGTACTACTTGTTGAGACATGCGCCTTGCGTCTATCAAACCGACCTGGTGGGATTGCTGTGGATGTATTCAAAGAAAGTCCTGGAATTCTTGAACAGGTACTGTAATAAACTGGATCGCTTTTTGACTTGCTCAACTTCACATAGTATAGTCATTATCTGTGATGTGATTCAGTATGTATTTAATGGTTTAGATGACACAAGTGGCTACACATCCATATCATCGTATCCTACAACATTTCACTGATCAAGAATTGTACAAATGGCTGTGGGAAGTTGTCATGTTCTTGCATCTTCATGAACTTGAATGGCCTGTTAATGTTATGGAGTTTACTGACGCGCCTGGTACTTCTGTTTCTGAAGCATCAGGTATATTACCAACGTTGGCCGGATTAAAGGCTGTTTTCCAGTTACGCGTTTTTGACACGCACGTACACGCACGTAAAAGTTTAAATCCTTCAAAGTTTCATAGTTTTTAAA
>JAOBYK010533563.1:0-12443 GCA_025434845.1 Phenganax subtilis
CTCAAAATTTTTAACATTCTTTTTCCATTTTATGAATAAGGCAAATAAAATAAACAAATTTTTGCATTTTCTTTTGTGCATGCCATTTTTCCTTGCCATTTCCTTGTCAGTCACAATTTTTTGCACAATTCCTTCTTTTGCTAAAAAATCCTTTTTTCGGGAGAAAATCCTTGCAAGTGGAAGCCCTGTCATGCCCAGTCTTTTCACGTAGCAGAAAAACGCGGCTTATTTAAATTTCAAAAAGTTTGAGTCAAGATGCTTTAAAACATCGTTTTAAAAGATGGAAAATGCATATGCCACAATATTTTTACGATTAGAACTTCTTTAAAAACTCTAGAGTTGATTATTTTTCAATACCTTTTATAAAATTCAATCTTTAACCTCTCTTTATTCACGAAAAACGTAGGGCAAGGAGTGGAGCTTGCTGTGTGACCATTAGTATTTGTATGAATTTCCTTAGTTTGCTCATTCGATTTCCAAAATAATTCTTCTGAAAGGTGGAAAACAATGTTTTTCCAAAAGGAACGTACCAACGACAGTTCAACTGAGTTTGTAGTGGAATATTTAACAATACATGACAGGCAATATAAACATTAAAGTTTCTTTCTTCGCATTCCCGCTCTTGAAATGGTCTCACGAGAATGTCTCGCAACGTAAACACGCGTGTCTGGAGGTAAAACTTGCATGTCTGGAGGTAAAATTTGGCTTCAACCGATCATTGACAGCTCCTTATGGAGGTAGCATTCCAGGTGTTTTTAGTTCAGTGGTCTTTACTAATAATTGTTGACGGGGTTTCAGCGTTTTAGCATTTTATCCCCATTTCAGCATTTTATCCCCATTTCAGCGTTTTATCCCCATTTCAGCATTTTATCCCCATTTCAGTTTCCGCTTTCAGTTTCCGTTTCCGCGATTCAGTGTCAGCGTTTTATCCCTACCCTTTTTCAAGCCAACAAATGGACTACTGCATATCAGAATAGAAACTTTTTGAACACTTGTGATACCCTGTTTCCTACACTTTGTGCTGCTAACTGTGCAAGGACGTTATTCGATGGTGTCTGTAAATACTGTAATCAACTGATCATTGTGGTTTCAAATCATGTTAAAGCGAAAACAGCAGGAGCTAGACTTAACCAATGGCACAAGATAGCGATTTTCAAACAAAAGAATCCACTTGTCAGTGCAAGGAAAATGGCAGAGCAATTTAATTGTGGAAAAACCCAAATTAAAAGCACTTTATTAAAGAAAGATGAGATAATCAAAGATTATGAGGCCAATGTTTGCAGAAATGTCAAACAGTCAAGAGCAGCCCAACAGAAAGATATTGATAACGCATTACTGGACTGGTTTCAAGAAGCGAGATCAAAAAACGTTTCTATTACCAAACTGCTGCCACAAGAAAAGGCTATAAAAATTGCAGAAGTTCTCCAAGTTCCTACAGAAAAATTCAAGGCCTTGAACAGATGGCTAAAGCGATTTAAGGTGAGATGCGGCATCAAAGCGAAAGTCATTTTCAGAGAGTCTGGAGATGTTAGGAAGGAAATGTTAGATTCCTGTAAGGAAAAAACTTTGGGAAATTTTGGAAGGATATGCACCAAAAGATGTCTGGAATATGGATAGAAAACGACAGTTTTTCAGAGCCCTTCGAAACAGATCACTAATCAAAGGATCTTGAATTGCTCTGAGAAAAAGAGTAAAAGGAGAAACTGACGTGTGCGTTCTTTGCCAATACGAGAACAGTGGGAAAGAAAAGCCAGTTATACAAAAGTCCGCTAAACCATTATGTTTTAAAGATATCGGTGATAGAGATATATTACCATGTCAGTATTACAACCAACATAAAGCTATTATGCTATTACACTAGAAATTTGATTGAAACTCAACAAGTGGTTAAAGAGGGAAACCAGAAAAATGATTTTGTTGATGCATAATACTCTCTGCTACCCTGAAGACCTGGATAAAAAATACAAGCAGATCAAGGTAGCATTCTTGCCTTGAAACACCAAATCGTGTCTGCAGCTACTTGATATTGGCACTATCCTAGCATTTAAAGTGAAGTATTATAAACTCCTAACTCAAATAGTTAATAAAGCGGATGAGGGTAATTCTGCATTGAATATTTGTGAGTCTGTCGACATTCTTTAGGCAATACAGTGGACGGTGATAGCATGGGATGATGTTTCAGAAACAACAATGGTTAAGTGTTTCATCAACACAGATATCTTGGATTCTGAAAGAAAAAAGAATACAGTTACCCCAACAAACAGCGACATTGATCCATTTGCCAGCCTTGGAAATGATTTTGCTTGTATTCAAGATTTCGCAAATTAGACAAATGACGACAACTGTGACAACGATACAGTTTTTTTAAGACAAGTAGTAGATAGATGTTTTAACACACTGGTTTGCAAAAAACTTCCAGACCACTGGAAAGACAGTATTTTTCCAGCAAGTGAGACGTGACCAGGAACAAGCAAGTTCAAGCACTGTGAGCAAGCAGAATGAAGACAGCAATGATGACAAGGTCGAGAAAATTTCTGCAATGCCAAAGCTTTCCTCATACCAGGCAGCAATATTTGCGATGCAGGACGCTTTGTATTATTTTTTGAACAGAAAGGAAATTCAAAGATTGGAAATGGGATTCCTAAAGTCATTTGCCAAGCACAAGCAGATTTGCTTCAGTGCCAAAAGAATCAATCAAAGTTTACAGCTTTTAATTCTGCAGGCATTTAATCAGCCATTATCCAACCATCTCGCTTAATTCTGTGGGACAGTAATGACATTAACACTGACAGTTTTTGCACAGTGAAACTGTGCATCGCATAAACGGAAACATCATCCAAAACACATTGGTTTTGCAGAAATCTTCTTCGACCGCTTCAAGTCAATATTGCATTGCAAGACATATGGAAAGAAAGAAAATGTGAGTCAATGTCTATCAAAATACTAGCATACTTTTAAGTAAAGTGATAAAGTTCCGGAACCCATGGACTCGTGCAACTGAATCTCTGCCAAGAAAGAAAGCAATGTTCTCATGCACTCTGCACTCTGTGGGTTATTAGCAAAATAGTTTTGTGTAAAGCAAACATGAAGCAACAAGCACCAAATTGAGCAGGGTTTACTTAGATATTGTGCAAAAAAGACGGTGATGATTATGATCAAACCGGGTATGTACCAGCAATTAACCAGTCTTCACTGTCTCGCGATACAGAACAGGAACTTCTTGTTCAGTCTAAACATAAGGCAGAGAACATTGGCTCAAAAAAAAACGTATGTTGTCCTTGACATGGCAATTTACCACAAGCTTTTGAAATCCAGGTGAATAAAATGTTGTATCAATTTAAAGAATCTCATTGTGCTGTATCGTGGTGCCTTCTACATCATGTGCATCTTTCATAATGGCCATTAGTAAAAGATTCTGAATAGCTAGCCTTCACGATCTTATTGCTGAAGCAATTATTCTTAGAGAAAGTTCAGCGGATAGAGTGCTGAAAGGTATGCATTATAATACTGCTATGCGAGTTTATAAGTATCTCTAAGATATGGTTGGCGAAATGTTTCAAAATTGAAGAAAAAATATTTGTTCAACCTCAACACTTTATGTTCATTGTCAACAAAAATATTCATGCTGTTTCAACAATTTGATTCACATTCAATAAAACTATTTCATTCAACTTCAACGAATTATTTTTTATTCAAGCTCCAAGAAATATTTATTCAAGGTCTCAACCCACAGGTTCCAACCTGCTTGCAGGTTACAAAGCTCGTGTTCATCATGGCAGAAGCCTTCGAAGAATGTGTGGTCCATGAAGATGTCAACATTTTACGGCACCTAGAGCAATGCTTTGAAGATATCGATTGCCTGCTATACACGTGCGATCAGGAAAGAAATACAACAGCACATTCTGTGATCGAGAGAATAATAAGCAAATTGGAAATGGGTATTGAGATATTCCTGCAAATGATGCCACTGGTAAATGAGAGTAGAAGCATTGTGAGCGAAATAGCCACAAATCTTCAGATAATCCGTTGTGAATGGTGTCTAAAACTCCAAGAATTGGAACTGCAAAGGCTTCTTAATTGCACACATTTGGCTGTATACTCGCTTTATCCCCCACAAGTGACACCCACTGCAAGACCTGGGAGACCTAAGTATGACATTTCAGAGGACGTACTGCTGAATCTAAGGGACCTGGGCTACACCTGGAAAGAAATATCATTTCTTCTTCTTTTTTCATGGGTGACTCTGTGGTGAAGAGTTGTAGAGCTTGGAATAAGAGAGGAAACAGGTTTTTCTGAAATATCTGATGAGCAACTAGACCAGTATGTTTTCCACACCCATGGTTTTCATGTTGGTTTTTCCATTGTCTATGGTCATCTTTCTTCAAGTGGTTTGAAAGTGCAAAGAGATCGTGTTCGTGCTAGTTTGAGAAGAGTTGATCCTAGCAATTCTCACCTTACATGGGCAACAGCGATTACTAGAAGAACTTATTCTGTCCCTGGCCCCAATAGTCTATGGCATATAGATGGTCACCCCAACCTAATAAACTGGGGGTTTGTAGTCCATGGCGCCATTGATGAATTGTCGTGTATTATTTGCTTTAAAGTGTTCTACAAACAATAAAAAGGAAACAGTTGAAGCCTTGTTTATTGAAGCAACTGAAAAGTATTCTTGGCTGTCAAGTGTAGGTACAGACCATGGGGGTGAGAACACATTAGCATGGCAACACATGATTGCAAGACGTGGTGAGAACCGGGGATCTGCATTAGTTGGTAGTTCAACACAAAATCAAAGAATTGAAGGTTTGTGGCAAGATCTCTTTAGATGTGTTTGTGGAACATTTTACTACACTTTTATTGCTATGGAAGAAACTGGCATTCTTAATCGCAATAATACTTTGCATTTGCTCCTTCTCCACTACATATTTCTACCACGAAAAAATATTGCAATCGAGAGCTTTACAACAGCTTGGAACAGACATCCCATAAGAACTGAGAGGAACTGGTCACCTGAGAGAATGTGAGCAAATGGGCTAACAGATGCCACAAATTGTAACCTGTCAGCTGTAGCTGACGTTAGAAATGAAAACAATTTTGTGGCAGATTTGGATTGGTATGGCCAAGATCCTCATGCACGTCTACCTCCTGATGACAGGCTCTCCACTGTAGAGGTGAATGAAATTCAAGTTGACCTGCCTGAAGAAAGTATCCAGGTTCTATATCGAGAATTAAACCCTTGCTTGGAATCCACAATGTTTGGTATTGATCTTTATCAAATAGCTTTGGATCTTGTGCAAAACATGCTTTCCATTTAAAAAAACTATCAAGATAGTCTAATTAATTAACACTATTGCTGTGACATTTGAAACATATTTGGAAGACCCCAGGCATACATTTACAAAAAAAATTGCAGCAGAGCGCTTTATACTGCAGGATTCATCAAGTAAAAAAATGAGTTAAATACCTCATAAACTGCAAAGAAGAAGTAGTAAAATCTGAATTCTAAGCTGTACTCAGGTTTGTTGTGAGTATATCCATCTTTTAATTTATATAATAGACTTTATTTTTCAACAATATCAAAGTTTACGAATTACACAAAGCTTGGATGATGGTAATGTGCATCCTGCTAGACTCAGAACACAGATAATTGTCAAATCTAACCAAACAGGTTCTTTCTGATTTTGACATTTGTGTTAAAATTATTTTTAGACTGTATCCAGTACTTTCATTGTTATTGCACATTACCATTTACATTACTCTGATTTTAAAGTGTTTGTAATAAACATATATCTAATCTTGGTTAACTAAAAACTATGCAATGAGCTGGTTTAGCATGGCTACGTAAAAGCATTGTCCAACATTAACAAGTATTGTAACATAACATGAACATTTGAATATCAAGGTTTAACTATATTCAGGTGGTTGTGAATGATTATGTGGTTGTGAATGATGGTCCACAATCCTGCATAACTGCCAAGAGTGCCACTTCAAATACATCATATGTACTGAAGGATTTCAAAAGTTGCAGCTTCAATGAGCATGTGGAAGAGAAAATGTAGCTCTGGTCATGGAACTCAACCTCAATCTTCTTATCACGTAATGGTAGCAAATCTTTGAATCCTGCGCAAAACTTTAGCAAGCTCTGCAACCTTTGCTGCGGTGACTCATCAACAAACCTTACAAGCATTTGCTGTGTCAGTTTGACAGTTCCTGTTGTTGTGGAAACAGAAACAGGCTTTTCACATCTGTAGGTGTCAGCTCCTGTTAACCTTGGTTAAACACACTTTCAAATATACATGGATGTTTTCCCATTTCAGACAGGAGACCTAGGGTTTCCATTCCTTTACGAAGCTGATCAAGTGCCATTTTGCACTTACCAATGACTTCAAAACTTGTCATTGACTGAAAGATCTTTCTCTTATTCGATATCTAAAATTAAAGCCCACAAATAAATTAATATAGTTTAAATTAATATTTTAACACCCTGTCATCCTATAAGTATATTTCAAAGGTGTAGGATTTCAATACGTATGACTCAACTAGCTTTGCCCCAGAAACACTAGTCTTCCTTGGATAGGCCAAACTGCTAGCCAATATAAGAAGTATATTGTCATTTGTCAAGACTAAATGCTGTAATGTATTGTCATCCACTGTAGTTTATACTATTAATCTTGTGAAGATTTCACTTGTCGAGAAGAAAGCATTGTGTTTTAATAAGACTAACTAATGGTGCATATCTTTTTAAAAAACTGCACTTACATTTAGTACCCAAATGTCTCTACATGATGAGAAAAGGCCCATGAACTGATCATTTGCGATTAGTTCTTCCATATCTGATTCACTTTTAGCATCCATGATGTAAAGTTCAAATAATGCACACAACACTATGCTTTGTTACTGAGATCTTTTCAACAATACCTATTGTTTACAGGGCATCAATGAAACAATACATTATATTCAATACCTTCAAAACCCATTGCCGATTCATTGGATCGGGTATATCCCAAGGATCACAATATGCCATAGCACTTATGACATCGCCTGTTGCCAGGTAGTAATAACATGGAAGAGATAAAAATGGAAACCCAGGTCCACCTTGAACCAAGGAGTGTGCAATGATTTTGCCAACAATTTCAATTAAGCCTGAAAACACGATTTGTGGACTATGAGTAGCACACATTCGACCACACTCTCCAAGAAACAAGGAAACAGGTTTCCCTTGAATAAAACATGAAAAAAGATCAGTAAAAAACTGTCTGAGAAGTCCACCACCATCAATGGCAGGTTGGTCTACAACAGTAATGTACAATGGTGCTTCTGGATCAAAAGCTGAATCCTTGTAGACAGCCATGGCATCATAAAAGATGTCATCAAGATCAACTGTTAATTTTGCAGGTTTGTTTTTCATCAAACCTTTAAGTTTTTTCAGCACTTCAGATGGAGACTTCACCTCATAATCTTTGTTGAGGAAACTATCTAGAGTGGAATTTATGTCACCTTCACAACTTGAGAGAGTGTTAGCGATGGTTTCTACAGACGAATTGGGAAGCATCTCTTGCAATGAATCATTTGGACTAGGCAATTCTCTATTTATTTCAATGACATCATGCATATCTGGCCAACATTCTACAGTGGAACTGGATGTACTGGCAACAAATGTTGAATTGCTGGAATTATGTCCAGAAACGCTAGAAATTTCTCGCTGCAACATTAGATGATAAAAGCGTATGTTCATTCACAGTGCTTTCTTCATTCTCTTCTGCCATTTGGTCTTTGCTCATTTCCAGCATTTCTGTGCTTACATTCAAACGAATATATAGTTTGCCTTGACCACATAGCTCCTTTACTTGTTGAAAATCCCATTTATGACTCTCTTTGACAACGGGTGTTATGATAGCATTTCTCTCTCTCTTAACAAAATCAAAAAACGAGGGAGTAATTAAAGGAAATTTTTGTTGCAATGTTTCAGAAATTTCCTTTCGTATCTCATTCTTGGTGTAGCTTGTGGATAAATTACAATAGCCTTTTACTAAGATCATAACATCCACCAACATATAATCGGAAACAAGTTCGTTACCATCGTGATCTGGTGGCCCATCAAGTAAACATATTTGTTTTGTCACGATTTTACTCGGCTTCGGTTTCTTAGAATCTTCCTTCTTTTTTTAAAAACGCCACGGATGAGTCGAATACCTGCTGGTGGAAGCTCTCTTTGGCAAAAGTGGATTATTCACAGCGGGAGAGCGATCATGTGTTGAATCACGTGAACTAGACGAAGGAAAGGTAGATAAAGATAAAGAAGAATTGATACACCTGTTGTTGAACTCTCGGGGAAGAGATGTTGAGGCACTCGCAATAAGATCTCTCATCCAATGCATTAAGTTTGATGTTCCTTGTCTTCCGCTGCGTTGAAAATCGATTTCTTCTTGAACATATTGACAAATAATGCCAGCTAATTCCGAGTCATTCTTCACTTCTCTCCTTTCCTCAGAGGCGGGTATTTTGAACCGCGAGCACGGTTACAGCCATGTGGTTTAAGTCATGTGGTCATATGCCGTGTAACCTGCGAGCAGGTTGGAACCTGTGGGTTGCGACCTTGAATAAATATTTCTTAGAGCTTGAATAAAAAAATAATTCGTTGAAGTTGAATAAAATAGTTTTATTGAATGTGAATCAAATTGTTGAAACAGCATGAATATTTTTGTTGACAACGAACGTAAAGCATTGAAGTTGAACAAATATTTTTTCTTGAATTTTGAAACATTTCACCAACCATACTAAGATGCCATAAAGCAACACATGCTTGAAGTTTTAAAGAAATGGAACATTCAGTTACTTTGAATGCCACATAGAAAGCATTTAGGGAATCCCTTGAGCTTTGCAGTTTTCCCTCTTCACCAACTAGAGGAATCCCTAAATCAGGCCAGGCAAAATTATAGAAAGATTATTAACCAAATTTGTGACAATGAAGAAAGTCTTTTGCAAGGGCCCTTTGCCCCCATGGTGTGTGTCTGGTCATCATTCTAAAAAATGGTTCAACTTTCGCTTCACTTTGGGCGATCCATTAGGTTGGGAGACTGAAAACTGCATCTAGAATCAACAGAAAACAATGCTTCCTTGAATGTGTGCATATGATCAGCAGAGCTATGCTCATTTTTTGACCAAGGTACCACATGTAGTACCTCGGTCAGAAAGGTAATGTGTGGTACCTCTTATAATTAATACTTTTCAAACAAGTTCTAAAAATCCTTACACGGCAGTTTTAAACAATGAAGAAAAATGATTGAAGAACAAGATATCTTCATTATTTGGATCTCTATCAGACTTGTCGAGGTTAACGTAAAAGTCTAAAAAGGGTTGCACTAGTATACCATAAATTCTTCCAATCTGATCAAAAAACCACACCAACCAGTTTTCTGTTACGAGCAAGGTGTCCTCTACTAGTTCTTCTTCATCATCACTGAAGGAAATCCACTTCATTTTTATTATTATGACTTTTTAGGATTGTAGTGAATTATAATTAATCCCATCAGCAAGACAAAAAGTCCTAACAATTTTAGGTTATGTACTAAGTTTCTACTCATTCATTTAAAAGTTTTCGTATTGTTTTTCTTTTTTGAAAAATCAGAACCAAGACAACCAAACCAAAAACTACCAACAGATTCTCAGATAAGAGATTCACTCCAGATTCCATCAAAGCTAATCTTTTTCTTATGGGTTCTAACAAGACGGTTACGCTTTCTGTTGTGTCTTTAGTTTGTGCCAAAATCTTTCTTAGATTTTGAAGAGTCTCTTGAACATCCTTAACAGCACCTTTTGTGTTTTTAGTAATGCTGATAATCATACCCACTAAACCTATTGCGAGTCATCCCAAACCAACACCTAGTTTAAACTTATGATTCACCAAGCATTGTTTTAATTTTTGTAGTCTAGTTAGCTCATCTTGATCGATGTATTTTTCCAATGCATTTTAAACCTGAATTAGTTTTAGTTTTGCATTATTTTGAAATCTTAGTTTGTCTTTAGATTGTTCTATGGTTTTTAAAACAGTCTCGATAAATTCTCTTCGTTTTGGATTCACTTCATTTAAAAGTTTTCTACACCAATATATATTATCTGCATCGAGTTGATCTAACTATTCTTCATTAGTGTCACCTTCAGGTTTTAAGATTTGATTTAATCTTAACGTTTCTTCTGGGGAGAAAACTCGTTCGTAATCAGGCTCCAGAAACAACTCTTCTATGATTTTTTGATTTTCACGACCTATTTCCTGAGAAAAATTTTCTTTAATCTCCCTCACGAGTTGATCCTCTTCTGCTGCTTCCTCCATCATATCCTCAAAACTTTGTTTACTTGTTAAACGTTCTAGATTAATAATTTCTCGAATTTCTCCATTAGCAGTATCTTGATATTCTCGTCTAGCATGCTCAGATAATTCATTAAATTCTTCTACAAATTTTTTTTAGATCTGGATCTCGATCGTAATCAAAATCTGCTTGTTTAGTTTTTTCTATAATAGGCTGATTCTTAGAACTTGCTCCAATTAAACATTTCTCATCATCTGTTAAAAGTCTAAATTTATCCAAAAGTTTTCCACTGTGGGGCCCATCATTTTCATCTACATCCAAACCCATAAAGTTTTTTAAAAAAGCTTTTTAAAATAAAAGTTCCTTTTCTTCTTTATTAGGTCCCAAAAGATCTTTTGGATTTATCCTTAAATTTATTGGACTTTCTACTGATAAAAAATATTGGACCATTATTAGGATTTAAAAAAAAAACACACAACTTGCTTTTGACGTAGAAAAAGTGTCTCCAAACGTAGTGAATATTCTTAATGGTTTAAGGTTTCTCAATATTTCTTGTCATCTTGTGGATCAAAAGAAAAATAATTTTCAAGGTGAACCAAGTGAACTTATTTGTTCTCTTCGTATAAGTAGTGAGATAGACTTGAATGGAGGTGTAGAGACACATTTTGATATTGAGTCGAAAACAGCTTTAATGAATGGCTTGTAGAATCTTTTAAGTTTTAAAATAAGTTCTAATGTGGACTCTAACACTAACATTGCTAGTGTGTTATTGGAATTCTACATCCACCAAATAAATGGAACAATACTACCACTGGAAGTATGATAAAAAATATGGAAAAGAATATATTAATAAGTTAATAAATTCTTGGTCAAAAGAAAAAACAAAAATAAACTTCTTAAAAAAATATCCCAAAGCAGATCTATCTTTTTTTAACTTTGGTTATCAATTAAGAGAAAAAGAAAACAAACTAAGTTTGGTTCCTATGACTTATTATAATACACATCATGGTTATAGCTATGCCTTAGGAACTTATGCTTTTAAACATAATTCTCATTGGCAAAAAGCTTTAGGAATATCTACTAAAGAGATTCAAGACCGCTTGGATAGAGAGTGGACCCCCAAGATTTGGAATTATTTTGGCACTGTTTCAGATCTAAAAGTAGACAAAAGTAATCAAGAAGATTTTACAAATTTTAAAATTTACATAAATGAAAATAATAGTTTTGAGAATATTTTTCCAAGTTTTCAAACAAGTTATAAAAGTAAAGATGATAATAAAGATATTAGAAAAGCAAAATTTGATTATATAAGTGATCCTTATTTTACGAGTCTATTAGCTGCTTATGTTTTAAGTTATTTAGGAGGAGTAAGTTTAGAACATCTTGAAAAAGCAAATCAACCAGCTGTTATAAGTTCTATTGCAAGATAGTACTTTTACTACCACATGTTGAGATTTTTAAGCATTCCAGAAAAACTAACTCCTTACGCTTCTAAAGATGTCTTAAGGCTTCTTCAAGAAAATATTCTAGTAAGACCAAGTTTTAAGAAAAAATTTTAAAGATAATCTTGAATTAGCAAAATATATTACCAATTTTGAGTCCTTAAAATGGAAGATGTACAAACACCCCAAAAGATATAATGAAGACTCCAAGTATAATTTTATAAATCTAAAGAAAATATATAAGAATGGCTTTAGAATCGTAAATAAGTCTTCAGACGATTGGAAATTATTCATAAAAAAAAAACTCTAATGGACTTACACCTTTGGGTCAAAAATTATTCCAACAATCTACAGAAAGTTTTGTTTATAGTATATTAGGAGCACAAGCAAAAACTCGTTGGAGCATCGCAGGTCAAGGAGCAAAAAGTAGTCAAACTCAAGATGTTTTTAGAAAACTAGTGGGTGACACTATTATTCAAGATGATACCACCGTAACTATATCTAACATGAGAAAAGCCATAAAAAATACCAATGTGGTCTTAGACATGGTGATTGGACCTGGAATTATCTTAATTCCAGCTACCTCCATGGGTAGATTTGTATTTTGAGCTACCTCCACAGGTAGATTTATACCACTATTTGTGATCGTACTACATGCATTTGTACAGGAATTATCAACAGTAACAGTTGTTGGTAA
>JAOBYK010533674.1:0-12431 GCA_025434845.1 Phenganax subtilis
AGAAATTAGCTAAAGTTTTTAGAACGCTTCGATTCATAGACTCATTTAAATTTCTAAGTAGCAGCTTGGCGGATTTAGTGAGCAACTTAGACAAGTCAAAACTTGAAAACCTAAGTTTGTTAGTTCTGGGAGCATTTTTGTCTCCCATAAATATGCATCCTTGTAAATACGCTCCACGTGCATATCTACATTTGTGTAGACCACAAAGTCAACTCAGTTTAAATTTAAAATGTTCATTACACCTTGGCACTGAAAGTAATATACATGGTTTTCCTTAAGTTTTAAACCATTTTCAGTTTGTTTAAGATAAAATTTTTGCTTTTATCCACAGCATCATTAACACCTGAATCTTTAATAGAGTAAGGGCACTTGACTTCAACACAGCCAACAGGTATACCATCTTTTTCTACTACTCCATCAGGACTGCAACCAAGCCATGGCCATTTTGGGCTAATGACAAATCCACAACGTCTTACATCGACAGATGTACTTTTTTCAAGGATTTCACTTTTATATTTACATATTGCATTGTCCTCATTATCAATACCCCACTTCATAGCTGCATGCATTTTTGTATTTGAATAGTTCTTTTTTACTTTGATCGATTCAACTAAAGATGTTGGATATGTTGACTTCCTTCGATTTAAAACTTTGCCAAAAACTGAGGCAGTGACTCTCTTAGCACGTTCTTCATACCAGCAAGAATTTTTGCTTTGCTCCATGGTGTTCAAGCATATCTCCTTAGCATCAGATGTTGTCAGACCAACTGTTTTTTCAACCAGTTCCAACTGTTCCTGGCTGTAATTCAGTGTTGGATTCTCATCATTTGGCACATTCTTGAAGATTTCATCAACTAATAGACTTACCGGTGACTGTGATTTTAAGTCGTTACAGGCCTCAGGTCCTGTCTTTCTCCTTTTTTGCAACAAGATGTCTCGAATACTTTACATGGTTTATAACTATTTGATCCCAAAGCTTCACAGAATAGCAAGGCACGATTGATCTCTTTGAATGCACTAGCTGTATTTCTTATTTCATCTTCAGACACATTCTGAGCAAAAGGTGGAGTAGCGCAATACTCCTCTCTGCTGCCTCTCACTGAGTATTTCTTGTTTGGTTTGTTCACATCAGCCTTTTCAAACAAAAGATCTTCAAACTTGACTGCTTTGTCCAGGGTCTTGGAACTCCCAGAGGGCACACTCCACTTCTGAGGAAGCTGAGTGCAGGTAAGGTCTTCAGGAATGTGTTGTAGTTTAAGATTTACGAAGTCTAAGATTGTATATAAAAGTGCTGCCACATGTTTGCAGCAACCTCCTTGACCTGCTTTACAGCAACACTTCGCATATTCAATTTCACCATTTGCTTGATCCATATGGACATAAACAGCGTAACTTACACTCTTCATGGAGGCACTCACCCGCGCCTTAACCAAAAATAACAACTTTGATGCTCTAACGTTTGGTTTGACCAAAGGGTTCCTCACGTAACCTTCCCTCCAAAGTCCATATCCTTTCTTCATATTTTGATAAGCCTTTGGGGTGACTTTATCCGGCATTGTTCGACTATTTCTAACAAGCTTGTCCTCTAGTTTCTCGTGGGTGAACACTGGCAACTTTGATAAGGATTTAGTCCAACCATTTCCATTGGCATTTAGACTATCTACATCCATAGCCTCGTTTGTTCGAGGACATGGAGAGCAAACACTCACACTTTGTTTGGAGGCAATCGTAGTTGACGGCGCAGTTATGCCCCTATTCTCAGGGCTAGTAAACTCCTGAAGACTCGTGCAAGAGTTCTTACAAGAACTGGAGTCTTCAGTCGTTTGTATCTCCGCCGAAATGCCACAAAGAACCTCAGCACACTCACTCTCGATAGTGGCCATGTTGAGAAGTTTTTATCTGCGTGACTACTAAGACCAGAATGCACTGCGCGCTTCGGCTTGTCTGACGTAATTATGCATAAGGTCTATTCTGTGTGAAAGTTCGCTGTGATGGAAAAGAAGAAGTTTTGAAGAAAGTCGACATTGTAAAACGTAGTATTTTATCCAGAACGTCATTATTTGCTTTGAAATCCAACAAGCATACATTCCAGGATGATAATGTTATGACAAGACCTGAAAATGTAGGAGGATCTGAAGCAGCTTCAGTTGATAAGAAGGACTTGCTATACGAGCCTAAGGTAGACAAAATTGGTAAAGGTACGTTCGGATCGGTTTATAGGGCAACTTGGGCTAGCACGTCTGTCGCCGTTAAGCATATGAAAGTCAGACAAGTAAAACTCATTACAAATGTTTTAAAGTCAGAAGTCAAAATACATAGCAAAATACGGCGTCCAAACATAGTTCATTTAATGGCTGTAGCTATTGGAAAAAGTGCAATATACATAGTTTCCAAACTAATGAACGCGGCGAATTTAGAAGAGCTTCTGTTTTCAGATGAAGAAGATTGTTGAAGTCATTTTACCATTCCATCTGACAAGAAAGACTTTGTAGGACGTCAGATAGTTCAAGCGGTTGCCTATCTACATAATCGTAAGCTTACGATCCTTTATAGAGATATCAAACCGGCAAATGTGTTAGTAGCCAAAGAATCGTATGTTACAAAAATTTGTGACATGGGACTCGGAAAGTTAAAGTCAGTGCCTACTACGTCTCATGTTACAAGCACTAATATTGCTGGAACGCCAAATTACATGTCTCCAAAATGTATTGTCCAGAAGGCAAAGACCACCACAAAAGCTGATGTATGGTCTCTTGCGTGTACTCTTCTGGAGTTATTTACTGCTCACGATTGCTGGGAACAGATTGAAGATAACACTGATCAACCTGAAGAGAACGAGGAATCATCATACGCTATTTTACAATGTCTGCGGGCGAAAGAACTTACTTGTGCTTTCAAATTCTTCAATCACCCTAATGACCAAATGAAAACAATTCTTATGAAATGTTTTAATTATGATGCTTCCCAAAGACCAGACACTATCGATTTGCTGGGATACTTTAACTAAATTTAAATTACATTTCAAGGACAAAGGCTGCAAAAGAGTTTTCATTCAGTGTCAATAAACCAATACAGTAAATTGATGTTACTCATGACTGTTAAAATGAAGATAGATGTGTTGGTGCATCTGAAACAGAAAGAATGTCCTTAACTAGATGCTAATGGACTTGCTGTACTTTTAATGGACTGGCATTACGGTTTGTTTGAGTTTTGATATTGGGGATGTTGTTTATGAAGAATATTAGTTACAAAATTATGACTAAGCAGATGATAGGCCATGTTTTCCAATTTATGAAATGATGATGTTAAAACCATAGTTTGTGTTAGGTTACCATGTCAAATTTACCAAATCACTTATAAATACATTGTGAATATTTCTAGACATTGTATTATTGTGCCACATTTTGATGAAAACTTTCTACCTTTAATAACAAAGGTTACCATTCAGAACTTCACCTTCATATCGTTAAACATCACACAGCATAGGCTTTTGCCATTGCTGTATTATGTTTACTTGAAAAGAAGAATCTATACTGAGTAATGTTGCACATGGTGCGTTAGAGTTGACAGTTTAAGATTTTAGTCTTCGACTTTAGAGTGACAACTTTTATTGAAATAATAGTAAATAGGTACAAAAAGGCAAATAACGAAAACGTTAACAGTTGTGCTATGTAACGTAACATTATATATTTACACATATTCAAATGTAATGTGGCACTGTTTTAAAAATATTGTAAAGAACCTGTAACTTCTTTTTATATTACTGAACATGATTTATCGAACATGATTGGTGGTTTAAATTTTGTGCACATTAAGAACTTTTAGCGAATCAAACTAACTCTATCAAATTTCAGTTGTTGTTAACGGCATAGTGGTCGAGTTCTGTCAAAATTGCTTCAAATAATCGCAGAGCTTCTCCAGTTGATGTTGGTCTTACACAACCAGGTGAATTATTTCTGCTAACTCCCTCATTTAAACAGAATAGTCAATCAAATGTTGGCTGTACAAATCCCTGCAAATTCTTACATCTGTCTCATCAGCTCTAATCATGTAACTTCTGGCCATGTAAACTTTTGGAAGGAAAAACATCACATCAGGCTTACCTCCGGCTACGCCTAATTTGGTTCTTTTCACTTCTATTTGTTTTGTATTCTACAAAGTTGCAACAGAATTGAGTTCTCGTCTGATAACGTCCATGAAGCATAGCTTTAGACATTCTCTGTGCACTGGATCATGCTCTCTGTAAATTCCCGAGTCCCACAAGTCCTTGAAATAATTGACCCACCAACCACCTGCTCCCTGCTTCAACTTGGACCAAAATGCTTCGATTCTTTGGTTTCCAGTGCTCCTTCCAAGATTAATGCTCTTATTCCCAGCTAGATCATCTTCACCATTTCGTCAAAAAAATTTTTGTAAAACGGTTATCCAGGTGTTTTCTGTTCCTTTATCTCCTCTAATTAGTCTTGGTACACCCTTTACTTCTTCTATTGTGGACAAAAAGTAATCAACAACCACTTTTGGATCTTTGTTTGTTGATTCAACTTCCAGCCACAAAATGCGACATGAAAACCTGTCAATACAACCGTGGACACAAAATCTGAATGGTTTTAGCTTGTCCCAACCGTCTAGATTCCACACAAAATTTGGACTGGGTGCGGAATACCTTCTTTTTTGCAGTCGATGACGTCGCCTATTTTCAGCCCCCAAAGGGCCAATTACTCTCATTGCATGCATGATTGTGTCATGTGTCACCACCAAATTGTGCCTTAATCTTAGTCTCCTAGTCATTTCATGATACCCAACCTGAGGACCCACACATTCATTTATTTCCTTTAGTATAGCCCGTACTATCTCATTCAATGGCCTTTCCCTGCATTGTCTATGTCTCTTTAGACGTAATATTCTCAGCCATCGCTTTAACGTGCACATTCCTACAGCAACAATGGGGCTTCAGTGGCATAGTCGCTAGGATATGCACCTTTCACCACTGAGGTTGTGGGTTCAATTCTCAATGCGTACTTTACTTTCTCATGTGAAAACAGTTTGTCAACTACTCTGCCGAAAGTCATAGGTTTTCCCCGGGTACTCCGGTTTCCTCCTGGGAAAGGGGAAGTTGACAGGGTGGGGTAGGATAAACAGTTAGGAAAGTAAATATTGATTGTTGTAAAAGTAGACATTTTAAGGTAATACATATGCATATACATAATGTTTACATTAGAAAACCATTGTAAATAGTTATGCAATTCAGCTTATACGCTGTGAAGTAACTATATATATATAAACTAAACTATAAACTATAAACACCATGCACAACTTCGAGGAAACCCAATATTTCAGCATTGGTATAATCTTGTGCAATGTATTGCGGTAAAACAACTGCCATTTCCTGCACATTGTGTTGTGAGATCAGTGCTGGAGTGTAAGTAGGTAACACTGATGAACTTTTAGAGAAAAATAGTGGGAGTAAAATTTTGTTGAGCCTGAGAAAATAACAAATAAAAGAATACAAATAAATTAGTAAATTGTGAAAAGTTATCTATATTTGATGATGTAAATATTGTAGCACAGAATAGCCACAATATGGGAATGCTAGATATTTAGATAGAGAGATAGACAAATAGTGAGATAGATAGAGCAATAATTTGATACTTTAAACTTGCAGCATGAGTAATTGCCTACAGGTCAAACATGAATTTTTCCAACGGTAAAAAGGGTAATATGAAGGAGAATCAAAGTTAATAAACTGGCTAGCTAAAACTATATTGTTATTAGTTTTACCACATTGCTTAGGTACCTTATTTTTATTCGCCATTGCTTCACTCATTTGGTTACTTGTGAGTTACAATGCGTCATGAAAACACTAAGAAAGCAACCCTTATCAGAATTTGTTCCTCTTGAAAAAATCGGCGTCTTTTTCTTCGGTCAAGAAAGCAGCGTTTGTTTTTTTGTGTCAAAAAACAGCGTTTGTTTTTTTGTGTCAAAATACAGCGTTTGTTTTCTTGTGTCAAAAAACAGCGTTTGTTTTTTTGTGTCAAGAAACAGCGTTTGTTTTTTTGTGTCAAAAAAACGGCGTTTGTTTTGTGTCAAAAAAAGAGCACTTGTTTTTTTGTGTCAAACAAAAGGGCGATTGCTTTTTTGCGTCAAAGAAAAACGGTGACTGTTGAATGTCCTGGCCCTTCTTGGCCATCGTACTGATTTATACAATTCCAATATCCAAACTTACTACAAATTTTAAAAATTTGTGTACTAAAACAAAAACATGAGAACTCACCATGCGTTTGCTCCTAGCACACACGACTTTGCTCTCCCTCCCTCTGTTTGTCTGAAATACTTTTTTAAGCTTTATGGATACTTGGATAATCACAAATCCCAATACTATCAGTCTTCAGTTTTTGATAGTTTGGTTTTATTAGGCCTCGTAACATAAAATATCTTCTCAAAATCCTCAGGCTTGAAATGGTCTGAGCAAAGTGTTGATGACTTTGAAGGTTTAAACACGTGTTTCACTTTTATGAAATCGACCCATATTTTTCTTCATCTTTCGCTTCAGGCCAGTCATCAACAAAAAATGGAAGAGTATGAAGAGTTATACCATTTTTAAGGCTCACCTTGTTAGAGCAGTTTGCAGCAATGCAAGTAAAAACCATATTTTTGTGTACAAAACGCAAATTATGTAGATGCTGCGGAATAAAATTTGCACAAGAGTACCTTGCATGACGTCACTTTATCAACTTGATCCAAGCCCGCAGAAGCAAATATTTCTTTCAGAAGCATGCCAAAAAATAGGCCTCCTAGCCATTTTTAAAGTACCACAAAAATTGAACTATTGCATGATATTAAATTTCATTTTCACAAAGTCTCTAAAAATCACGTGAATATTCGATATTACTCAAAAACAAAAATGTGTTAGAGGCACTTTAACTTTGCTTCCCTTGACAACACTGCCACAATCGCATGCAAAAATAATTGAGACAAACAGGGTATTGATCATCTTCTAATAACAAGTATCCCCCCCCCCTTTCCCCTCGTTCAATGTTGGCAAATGAATTTTGAAGCAAAGGCTCACTAAAAAATTTATTTACAACATTTCTAAGGGGGGAAGGGGGGGCTGCAGATGAAAAAATGTCTAAAATTTGATTAATCTTATTATTTTTGCATGCGATTGTTTTGCATACATTGCATATTCGGTTTGGGGCAGCAGAATCTAATATTGAATTTTTTCTTTTCCTACTTTGAGGCAATAATATTGTAGCCCTGTGAAACCACTGTGCAAACCTTGTAGAAAATTGAACTTAAACAATCCTGACTGGGAGGACTGGTTACAGGTAAACAACTTTTTCTTCTTCAATAAACTTGCCATATTCACTAAAATGATGACATGAATATCAATTCTAATCAATAATGATAAAGTGCTGCACGGAGGATTTGTGTGCATTTATTGCAAAAAATACAGGAATATAGAGTAAGATATATATAGTAGAGAAGATTGTTTTACCATTGTAGTGTAGTTATTATAAAAAAAGTTACTTGTACTACACGCTATGGGTCAGTCAGAGAGTGACACAGATGATTTTCAAGCGAATGCTTTAGCCTCTGGCTATGAGGTGTGAAGAACATACCTGGTCATGTACAGTAAAGCAGATCTTCGAAAATTTCCCAGAGGACAAAGTTTCGGAGAGCAAGTGGCTACCTACTTTGACCAAGGAACTGGAAAAGTTAGAGTCGAACATTGGGCTTGTTGCCAAGAGCCACACAAGGGCTCTGGTGTACACTATCACATGAGTTTGAAACTCAGTGGAACAATACAATGGAAGCAAGTTAAAAAGAAGATGATGAAAAATCACCAGGTTGTGCTGCACTTTTCCAATGCTCACGACAATTATCACTTGGCATATCAATATGTCATGAAGCAAGACAGAGAAGCGTTTTCAAGTCCCACTAACCCTAATCCTACCAAAATCGGTTCTCCTGAAACCAAGTCATGTATACGTAAATATTGAAAAAGACAAAAGTGCCAAAAGAACGAGAATGCAAATACGCAACACGAAAAGCCTAAAAAATTAAGCATCCCAGCAATTTAGAGGTCCCCGAATTTTTGGTAGCAAATGAAATCAAAAGTCAAACCGAGTTACTGGCACTTGCACAGGCTCAAAGGAAAGAGGGAAAGAAAGACTTGGCAAACTTTATTTTGTCGCTCAAACAAAGCAATCCAAGAGCTTATTGATAACACGTGGCACTTGCAAAACGTGCAGGCTGAGCTTGAACGTTACGTATTGTTACGTATTGTAACAATATGTAAGTGCAGTGCTAAGTGCGTTGACAGCTGCAACGGGGAATGGATAAAGTGTGTACAAGAAGTACTGAGGAACAACAACATCCATCCTGTAGTGTTTGCTTCTGCACTAATAGATCTTTTTACCAAGGTAGGGGGGAAATTCTGAAATGTAATGCTCGATGGCTGTGCATGTTCTGCAAAAACGTTCTTGTTGGATCCTCTGTGCGTCCTTTTTAAAGCTTTTACAAATCTGGCTGGTGACAAATATGCCTGGTTAGGAGTGGAGGAAAGCAAGGTGATCTATTTTAATGATTTTGGATAGAGCTCAACTCTCATCTCCTGGAAAGACCTGTTGCTCTTGGAGGGACACATTCTTCACTTGATCGCTCTAAAGAACCAGTACGCGAGGGATGTTTGCATTAAGACCGACATCCCCATTTTTGCAACTTCAAGTAACCCCATTATCTACTATGACAGATATGGAGGGATCGAAGAACTTGAAACCGAAATGATGTCTGTCAGGTGGAGGATCTTTCAGTTCACCCAAGTTATCCTGAAGGATAAACAGAAAGAGTGGTCTCCATGCACACGCTGTTTTGCTGAACTCATGTTTTTGGATGAGCCGTTTTAAACTTTTCATTCCACGTCAATTCGCACATCAATACGTTATGCCACACGTTACGTTTGATTTTATATAGAGTAGTAATGAAACCAGACACGTTACATACCTTACACTTATTCTTATAACGATAGAATAGGTAAAACCTTAACATATTAGGCGTAACGTGTGTAACGTGTCAGTTTTTTGTAGATTCTTAAATGATGCAAGGCGTAACATGTGCCGTAGTGTGTACGTAACATGGAGGTAACGTGTTGAAATGGAGTTTTGTTTTTTCTATTGAGTTTGTGTGCATGTAGAGTCTCTCAAAATATATTTCATGGACACAAAAGTCATTGAGTTATTGTTTGCATTGGTGTTGGATATGCATAGTGAAACAGTGAATTTGTGTACATACTTAATACATCTGTCGTTAAATAACTATAACAATTACTCAAGCCAAAGGACACTGCTAATATCAACTTAATAGTTGAGAAAAGACATTGTAATGAACAGCAGAAACACTTGACAAAATTAGTACTTTAATCGTTCTCCTCTTTTCTCAATGATAATTGCAACACGTTTGCTCATCGATTCAATTATGCAGTCGATAGTACTCTTTGATAATTAATCATTTTGCTTTTCACTCGTTCGGAGAATTGATCAAACGTTTCTGACTTGATCTGATTGTCAATGGCATCTTGTCCCAACTGTTTTGATACGAAATGAAATAAATTTTCTATGGGGTTCAAGTCCGGACTCCGGGGGTGGTATGGCAAATGTCGATGCTCCGACTTCTTGGAACGCATGTCTGGGTGCAGCACTGTTTTAACCAGGATCCTTGTCCTGCAGAAACCTTTTAGCTGTTGGATTGGCACCATTACAAAACATTTGAGGGAAATGAAGCAGTACATATTCGGCAAAATCCTTGCCTTTTAATCAGTGGTAATACTGGTCGCAGGCCAATGCTCCTTTTCCGTAAGCGATGGAAACAAAGAAATGCGCCGTTCTACGTTCAATGCCAGCCTTTTTTCCCTTTACTTGTGCAGTTCAGTGCAAGACCTTCGGTCTTTTCTCCAAGCCATGGATTGCGTAGCTCGTGCCTGATCAAAGGGTTTGTGTTGTGTACAAACGAGGTGCTGTCAAAGTAGAAGCTAATGCCACACTTCCAGAAATTTGAAGGTAAAAATCTTCTAATCTTTGAAGCAAAATGATGTCTGCGGATTACATCTTTCCTTGTTATAAGTCCTTTCTTATGGGAGTGCAAATACTTATAGCCATGTCTATTAAGCCTCCTTTGAATACACCCAGGAGATACTTCAGGACTGATGCCAGCCATCGTTTGAAGCTTAGATGCCAAAAAAGACGGAATTGTTTGCCTACAGATATGCCGGTGTCTGATGATTTGGCATTCATCGCGATTGGATAGCTTTCTTGGATGGCCTTTATTGTGCTTGCGTTTGTGAAATATCTCAACGTTGTCGATTGGAATTTTAGCGTTTTGGTAAATTGTTGCTTTACTGCACTGTAAAAAACGTTTTATCTGTTCATAACCTCAAAGACCTTTGCCTTGATAAAAGTACTTCATGTAAACTGAGGTTTCTTTTGGGATATATGCTTTGGATTTCATCTTTCTTGCACAAAACTTAAGGTGTTGAAATCGAAAAGTGGTCGTCTACATTTGTAACTCAAGAGTCTTTACCAAAAAGTTAATTATTGATTCATTAAATTTTTATCGAAGGTGCTACATGTGGTGAAGAAAACCAAACTTTACTCACGTAATTTTTAGGTAATACAACACCCAATCCTATATTGTATTTTTCTAGCTTACCTGTGTATAAAATGGATGTGTTCAGTGTATTTTTTAACACACTTTCAAAATTGGTGTCATTCAGAAAATTTGCTAAATTATTGGACATTTATTCATTTTCATTATGCCATTATGATGTCATTGTACAGTTATAATTTTTATATATCATCAAAAAAATCTTTAGGCACACACCAAACACATATTAAGAACAAGAAATGCCTCTTGCGATTTTTATTTACATTTAAGTGGAAAAATCGTGTTACAGTTATCATGACTCAGACCTACATAGACAATCACACGTACAAACAGGATATTGATCATCTTCTAATAACAAGTATTTCCCCCCCTCCCCCTCGTTCAATTTCGGCAAAAAAATTTTGAAGCAAAGGCTCACCAAAAAATTTGTTTACAACATTGTTAAGGGGGGAGGGGGGCTGGAGATGAAAAAATGTCTAAAATTTGATTAGTCTCATTATTTTTGCTCGCGATTGTAGCTTTTTATTCCATTCGATTTTCTTTGGATATTTAACATTTTTTACTTGCGTAGTAATGGTTGGATCTTGCGTGTTTTCTATTTGTGTAGTTGTAGGTTGTTTCACACTTGCTTTGTACATGATCATTTATTATATAAGAAAATTACTTGAAAACAATAATAAAAATCTTTATAAGTAATTTTAAAATGATTTATTATCACTTTAAAATGATAACAAAAACACTTATTAAGTAAGTTTATTTTATTCATAGGTTTCGACTAAGAGTTCTAAAGGCTGGTTTTCATTACTCGCAGACAGATGAATTTGCGACACTCGCCGAGAGTCGTAACAAAACAAACTTTTTTGTTTTGCTACGATAGTCCACAACAATAGACCAGTGTCGCCGATGCGTTACGACAAGTGGTTTTCACATATTTTGTAGGTGTTTTATACCGCTTGCAATACTCAGCGTCTATTGTAATCATAACATCGCTGAGCATCGCAGTCTGTCTGCGAGTAATGAACACCAGCCTTAAGTGAAAGTGAATGCACAACAGAAAAGTAAAATGTTATTAAATAAATAAGGACAACTTGGTCCTTACTTAATTTATTTAATTTAGGACCATGACGTCCCAAAACAAACAAGAATTATTAGATTATAACTCTTCAGCAGAGGTTGAAGAACTAAAAAATAATTTGATGAAAAAAAGACTTCTTCCTTCACCTAATAAAAAGGAGGAGAAGAAAAATGTAAATTTGATAATTGCAAAAAGAATTATAAAAGGTGGTGTTCTTAATGGATTAGCGATTAACTCTACATTAGGAGAGACAAAGCAAAGTTACTACAAGTTTTTAGATGAAGCAAGGGACTATTACAAGAGAAAAATTAATGACATTGTTGAACAAGAAAAAATTGCAAGAAGAACCGAGAAAAAACTTCGAGATGAAAATAGATCAATAGATGAAATACAAAATATGAAATGTGTAACGGCGCCCGTCTTGGTTTTAAAATAGACATTTATTTAGTTAATTAACTTTGAGTGTGAACTGACAGGAAACGGATGTGAGAACATGTCACTTGTTCAAGCTCTTTCGTTTTTGTTTTTTGTTGTAAGCAACACTGTAAAGTTTACACCTAGAATCTTTTAGTGGTTATTGTTCAACTATATATGCTGTACGAGTTCCTACACAAACGTAAGTCTTCACATTATTGCTTGTATGTATTTGTATTATTTTAGTCTATGGGTTATACTTCGTGGAGTGTGTATCCGTATAA